>BSBK01005103.1:0-305502 GCA_027943335.1 Chamaecyparis obtusa | reverse complement strand
AAGCCATAAAAATATAATACCATGCCTTCAACAAGGCTCAAAACCATACACAAATGCCTTCACAAGGCCATCACAAAAGAACCATTCCTTCAACTTTCCATACATATGTAAAAATCCTTATGGCCCCAAAATATGTAGATAACAAAACAATGACAAGATGGATCTCATACATTCATGCCTTATCCCCTTCTTCCATGAGGAAGGACTCTACACTATTTAGGCATTCCCAACTAAATCCCTTCACCCTTAAGGCTCTCTTCCCACCCAAGGTTGATTTTAGCCTTGTGCACCCCAAAAAAACAAAGAAATTAAAAAAAAAAATAGAAAAATAAACTAAGCAAAAAGCCATGAAAGGAAAACTTGAAGCTTCACAAAACCATCTACAAACATCACACAAAAAACTGCATAAACATATAAGTAAAGGAATTAAGTCTTCCATGAAAGGACACCAACCTTTCTCCAAACTATGGCAATTAAAGTTGAGAAAATCTCCCTTCCTACAAGCCTTCCTTTGCTAAGTCCACCAAAAACCTGCTAAGTCCATTAGAAGTCTCCAAAATTGGAGAGTGGGCAATCAACCAACCAAATTCCTCTCCATCCCCCCTAAAAGGAAAAACCCTACCCAACATCCTACCAAACCTCAAAGGTGATTGGACACACTATCCAAGGGATCTCTCTCCAATAAGATGAAAATTCAAAATTGCAAGAGAGGAAAACATGACACACTTCCCAATGTTTTTCACATTATAAAAAGACATTTTTAGAAGAGGCAAAAATAGGACAAACACATTCTATTGGTGAAAATTTTATCCCCAACCCAAAGTGCACCTATGGGGTTATCTAATTTTAACCCTAACTAACCTCTAGGGCTATATTTAACCTCTCAAAAGTCCACTAAGAGTTGACCCACAAAAATTGTAAAAAAGATTCCCTCCCAAGGTTTAACAACCAAGATACCTAACCTTGGGATTCTACAAGGTGACTCAAAGGTGAAAGATAATCAATAAATTAATTTACTTGGCCATGCAAGCTCACATACACATGTGTCAATTGACACCACATAAAGTCACAATACATCACTACACACATGGCATACCAAGTAGACATAAATGTAAGAATTAATAAACACAATTATTTAAATAATACATTCAAACATTACTTTACAACATTAATACATAACAACGAGGTTATTTCTCCCTTTGGAGTTAACCTTGGCTTTTAAAGATTTTGACATGCATCCATCTTTAATTTCCCCTTATTTTAATTCCATAGTCAATTTTCTGCACACTAGATCAAAATATCAGTAGCTCATGAAAGACCATAAACATATATATAAATATGCAATACTAATGATCACATCAAATACATCATATAATCAACTTGTAATTTTTAGAACATTCTACAATTTTGACTCATCCATTGTTAGTTTCCTTAACCAAAAAATCTCTAGGAATACAATATTCAAAAGCATTTCAAATCCCTTTCATAATCAAGATAATATTAACATTTCAATTGATTTCATAATCACTTTGAATTATATTTCTTGAATCACTAACCAAAGCATAATACCTAGAATTTCTTCCTTAACATTAAGACTTAAAATCAATTTTCTATTAGTTCACATCTCCACATAATATAAATTCAAATTGTCATTTAAGTGAACATTCACATCCAATAGTAACATTTTAATATTCATAAAGGGTACATTCTACCTACTCAATTCATGACTCACCACACCTTTCCTACTGCATTCCCTCTAGAAATTACATACACAAGGAAAACAACATTTAACTTCATTAGAATATATATCTCACCTTATTATTATTTAAATTTCCTTGTTCAAATTCAATTTCCACAAAACATGCACTCAATTGCACTATCATAAAAATCAATTGAATTCAATTAACCCTATTGAAAACATAGAGCATCCTAGAATTATTGACATGAGTACATAAACAACATGAAAAAGAGTACAACACAAAATAGTGGTCAAGCCTTTATCCATCAGAATACAAATCCATAATGCATCAACATATCTTATGTAATTATTGAGTCCATAATGAAGAAAAAGAAATGCAAGGAGAGGACCGAGGTAGGGTCCCTCAATACACTCGTCATGACCCCAACGAAAACCTCCTAATGAACACAAGACAAAGCTAAACAAGGTACATCTCACGATTCGATCATAAAACATAATGTGGATAAAAATCAATGCACTCTTAAGACCGACTCATTCCAACATCTAAGGATCACTAGAATACGATCCAAGACTAGACACTACATCTCCAAGTTTACGCAAGGCATCAAAAATATGCTCCAAAAACAATTCTCTTAGAAGATTCACCCTCACATGGGACCAACATGATCATACCCATTGACTATGAAATTCTAAACCTCACCACCAAGATGTTCGTGCAAGGAGGCAAATGAGGGAGGCATTGTAGAAACATAAAACATTTTCAAGAAACATTTTGGTCTTGTAGAGGAGAAAAAGGATGAAGTTGGAAAAGGAGAAGAGAGTGAGGTGCAAGATGTGATTTCTCTCACTGATGATGGATGGACAATTAATGGTGTGAATTTCATAATTGATAACACTCTCCTAGCTAAACTCAAGGACATAATCGATAATATAGGTGATGTTTTGGTCATGGAGATTCGTGAGGAACAAAAGGAAACAATAGAGGAACCAGTAAAAGCTCCAAAGGAAACATAAGAGAAACTAGAGAAAGAGGTAGAGGATAGTGGACCCAGTAAGGTTTTGAAAAGGAACAAGAACCAATAACAATGGAGATAGAAAGTGGAAATAAAGAAGATGTATAAAATTTAGACTAGGAAAAGGTAACTACTATTCGTTCTATGTCTTCAAGTGTTATTGAAATGGATGAAGATATTTCTACTATTAAAGGGAAAATTGACTTAAGCTCCATGAGCCCAAAAGAAATGATGGATATTGAAAATGCAATGAATTTAAAGGATGAGAAAGAGAAATTGAAGCACGAGGCACAAATAATCCTAAATGCTAGAGATATTTTGTCTAACTTAGTGCCTATTGTAGATTTTGTTGAGAAGGCTACACAGATGGGTCAGTTAGTTATAGAAATTGGTGAGAAAATGAAAATTTTAGAGGATGCAATGACATTGAAAGAAGAGAATCATTATGAGAAGAAGAGGAGTGAGAGACTACTTCAGTCTATTGCAAGTGAAAAGTTAAATTTGACGACTCTAGTAAACAAAGTGAAAGAAGTGTTGATTGAAGGAGGTAAAATTCTCACCTCTACATAATATTTTTCACATTTTTTGAAAGATGTTGATAGGAAGAGATGTAAATATCAATAGGAGATAAGGTTATTATATCATCTTAAAATGGAAGCACTTCCATGTTAAGAGAGTTTAACCCTCCAAGTAAGTGGTTTGGGGTCATGTTGAATGCCTTGAATGGATATTCGACTTGGATCTGGCTTTTTCCCCTGTTCCACCCCATTTTCCACTTCTTCCTAGCATTTTCCTGGCATTCTGGACTATGAACCTGAGGCTTTTGACCATAAGGTCAATGCCGACCTTATGGGGTCAAGGTCAACCTCGATCCTAACTAGGTCAGGATTGACCTAGATCCTGACCTAGTCAGGTTCGACCTCGACCTTGACCCTAGGGTTTGGGATCTTCGGGGTTAGCTTCCGGTTTTGGGATTTCATCAAAATCTTGCATTTTCCCTTGTCAGGGCCACTACTTCTTGGATTAAGTGTCGAATTCTCAAATTAATATTTGAGGTGGACCTTTCTTGATATTTGTATAGGATTCCTAATTTATTATTGGAGATTAGCCTTTCTCGAGTTTTGTGCCTCATGCTCAAATTAACTTTTGGGTTGGCCTTACCTCAAATTTTGTGACAAGGCTTTTAAATAATTATTTTATTTCTATATTAAGGGTGGTCCCCTCCTAGAGTTTGGTGCCATGGGCCCTTAATTATTGTTTTCTACGAGGCCCCTCTTGTGCCCTAGATTACTATTAAAGGAAGCCTTCCTCTCTCATTTTCTCCATCTCTCAATCAAAACATCTCATCTCAAGCAATTTCTTGATCAAGGAGCTCTCAAGCAAGATCAAGCATTCCATTCAGGCATTCAAGTCCTCTTCTCCATCCAAGTTCTCCATTGAAGATCAAGGATTCAAGCATTCAAGCCATTGAAGGGATTTGGTTCAAGTATCTGTTATACACTAAGTTTTCACCCTTGTTTCAAGCTCTCTTGGTCTTGATAACTTAGTATAACATGGGAATCATCTCCAGGTTGTGGGACCTATGCTAACTGAGATGAGACCTCCAGGTTCTAGGCTAGTTCCTCTTGGATAATCACCTTAATTTGCTTCTAGATAGGAGAGTAAATCTTGAGGGGAAAAGGGATAGAAGGAATGCATGAAAGGGAAATAATTGAAAGATAACTATCCTACTAGGTGATACACCGAAATGATGGCATGAATTACAGTATAGAGAATGAAATCAGTGCATGAACTTAGGTCTAGGGGATCACAACTCACTAAATAGGCTTGCATCAATATTTCATAGAAGGGTCTGCAATAGAAAGAGGCTATTCAAGGAAAGAGATAATTTCACAAACAATAGCATTCCTAAGAATTTAGACACAATCTATGACCTGCAAACAAACATTCACCTCTGCAACTAGGTATAGGAATGAGATGGATTGTCAGGGGGTTGAAGTATACCCACAAGATCATTCAAATCAAATCATGCAAAGGAATACACATGAATTGTAGAAAGAAAGAGGGATCAGGAACCCTAAGATATTACCGAAAACATACATATACTCAATTCATTAAGAGAAAATTTAGACAAGAAGGTATAGGGATAGAAAGAATGTCACAAAATACCTTTGCAATATCTAAACATCAATGAAAGGTTACAAGAAGCAGAATCTAGAGGGCAGAAAGAATGCCTCAGGTAGCTCCTCAGAAATAAAATCTCTCTTTACAAAATGTAAACTTTGAGCTTCAAAAAAGCTCCAAAAACAATATATACATCTCCTTAATTGCACGTAGGTAGGAGCAAGAAACCTAACTAGGGTTACCTAGATTTCCATAAAATAATCAAACCCTAATTCTATCATTTCTAATTGTAAATGCATCGTTAAAATATCTTGGCTGATCAAATATATGTCCTTGCATGTATTTCCCATTTCCAACTACCTGCAGACGAGCCACCTTGATCCATCTACTTTGCTGCAAGTTGAAAACCCTATGCCACTGCCATGACCTTGATTTTGCTGAATCAGGTTTGCCATGAATGCTCAGATCTGATCATCACATATATTTGTATTTTGAAGTACAAAAGGCCACAAGTGGCACCAACCTTTAATGCTTTTGCGGTGTAAGAACACATACATGGTACCTAAGAAATCAGCAAGCGATGACCACCAGATCTTCTTCATCATCCTCCCAACTGCAACCATCCTGAGAACATAAATTTTGAGCTACCCTTGACTTCGAATGGCCCATTGGATCAAACACTGGTGAAAACCTTACAGAAGGATTCAAATTCGGGCTCCAACGGCTACCAGGTTCAAGTTTAAAACATGATCATTGATCACATATCTTCTCGGCAGATCAGATGACCTAGATCAACCCTTGCAACCTAGCAATGAACCCCCCCGGAAAAAATGTCAGCCACATCACCACTTCAGTGACCAATGAAAATCAAGCACCTCAGCACAATGACCAATGGTGTTTCCCACGAATAACTATCAGTTTTAATTTGGATGGTGGTCGCATGATCACAAAGGGGAAGAGAACTCCTTACGATCATGTGACAACCATAGATCACATGTCACTGCCATCCCACTTGAATACCTCAAACCCACCAAACGTCCTTGTCATCACCTCTTGGCCAATAAAAAATGAGCATTGCTACATGACTGGCACCTTGGACCCACCTGTTGGATCACCTTTCCATCAAATGGTTGTCGCAAGATTGCAAAGGGGAAGAAAACTCCTTACGATCATGCGACAACCATAGATCCTTACACTTTAACTGCCTTAGAACGAAGACCGCTAGACATAACATTAACCACCCACTGGGGTTTCATGAACATGCGACTATGAAGATGCTAGGTCACTAAAGGGAAAGCACTTAACTGCCAGAGATGAGAGATCAAGTGACCGCACAGTCGCCCAATCTCTGAAATAAAGGCTTGATCACTAGGAAAATAGGAGATCAAGCAACTGAACCACCAAGAAGAACTGGGTCCCACGCAGTTGTAGCAGCACACATAGGAAAAGATGACATTGAAGAAGAAATGTGAGGTGTGAAATGTTGAAAACAACCTAGGTTTCTAAGCTTGACCGAAGTAAATAGAAAACACTGAGGGTTTTTATGCTCAGACAAGTTTTAGAAACCTGCGACATAAGTATTCCCTGCAGACCTTGAAACTTGAATATCTTCCTGGGTCTTATGAATTAGCACATGCAATCAAAATTGGAGCCTGGTGACACATTGAGGAACATGGGGCCAAGGTCACAAACAATAAAACTTTTTGGATCTACTTCGCAAGTGAAAATAGGATCGTGGCCAAAATTGTATGATAGGAAATTTTGGGTAACATTTTGGTGATTTTTGCTGGATGTCAGCCTGCTAGACATTAGATCATTGGCCTTAAGCAATCCATTGGGCATGGATTCATCTCTTTGAACACAAAAACTATGATAGAGAGATAAATCTGGAACCAGAGGAACAAAAATTGTGCACAGGCACTTCTTGGAAAACAAGGAAAACTAACCTAGAAAGCAAGGAAAGAAAGCAAGAAACATATTTACAGATATTTACAAGAAAGGATTAACCTCAAAGAAACGCTTCAGGTGGAATCCATTAACTGAAATAGGAAAGGCATCTCCTTCAAGAGTTGATAGCTGAAAAGCATTAGGCCCCTTGCATTCTGTAATAACAAATGGTCCACCCTAGAAGGAATCAAACTTTGTATGTCTACCAGGTTTTGATCTGAATTCATGCCACTTGAGAACTATATCTCCAACTTTGAAGTCTCTAGCCCTGGCTCTTCTATCAAAACTTTTCTTTGTCTATATCTGATGGAACTCCATATCTTTCATGGACTTATTTCTGAGTTCTTCTATCTCTATTAGCTGAGCATACCTGATTTGTAAGGGATCTCCTTCTTCAAATAGGACATATTGAGTGGCCAAGTCCAAAGCTGGCAATTCAGTTGAAATAGACAACTTAGCCTCTCTACCATATAATAATACATAAGGAGAATTCCCAATAATCTTTTTTGGGGTAATCCTATCTAACCATAAGGCAGACTTCAACTTAGTATGCCAATCCCTTTGGTTATCCTGCAGAGTCTTCTTGATTATCCTAATCAAGTTCTTGTTAGTTGATTCAACCAAACCATTTCCCTGAGGGTAGTAATTTGAACTTGTATTCAGATAAATGCCATTTTTGATTGCCCATTCTAAGACTTTAAGGCTTATGAATGCCAATGCATTATCTAATATTATGGAGTCTGGAGTGCCAAATCTGTGAATTATATCATCATAAAAACTCAAGACAACACTCTCATTTGATTCTTTCAAGGCAACTGCCTCTATCCATTTGGTGAAATAATCAGTTGCAGTGATTATCCACTTGTGTCCTGCACTAGATGGAGGATTGATCATACCGATAAGGTCTATGCCCCATCTCATGAATGGTTGTTCTATTTTGATTGGCTGAAGGGGCAGAGCTACAAGCCTTTCTTTTCCCACAAACATAGCACATTTGATGCATTTTCTCACATAATCATGACTATCCTTAAAGATAGATGGCCAATAGTATCTAACCCTCATGATTTTAAAAGTAGTAGTCCTAGGAGAAAAGTGACCTCCAAAAGGTCCATCATGAAATTCAAATAGGGACATCAGCTATCTTTTCTTAATCAATACATCTTAAAAGGACAACATTGTGATCCTTTCTAAAAAGAACCTCATCTATCAGCACAAAGGGAATAGATTGTAACCTATAATATCTTATTTTTGCTGAATCTAGGCCTGTAGGACATTGTCCTATCTTTAAGTAATGAATCATGTTAGGCAACCAACTTGCTACCTTGGCATGTTCCTCTGTAGAATGCACAACCAGAGATGCATCTGTTTGTTCTGATTTCTTTGAACTTTCATCCCTGCCAAATGCTCACAAAGACCTCTTCCTCTAACTAGCTTGGTGGTTTGGATATCAATGTCATACTCCATCACTTTGGTAATCCAACCAGCTCTTTTCTCATTTAGGTCATTGGAAATAAAAACTTCTTTGACACTTGGATGAGTAACTTTCAAGTGTACCTTGCTATGGGTCAATAGATATCTGAACTTGTTAAGGCTCTTCACCACAACAATTACATGTTTTTCCACAAAAGAGTATCTTTGTCCATACTCTTCTAAACCTTTGCTAAAGAAAGCAATAGGCTGCTCCAACCCTTCTGAATTTTCTTGAGTCAGCATTGCAGATATAGCATCATGACCTCCATAAGCATAAAGGATAAAATCCTTACTAAAATTTGGGTTTAATAGAGTAGGAGCTTCTGTCATGACTTCTTTGATAGCCTAGAAATTAGCTTTTCCTTCTTTAGTCCAGCTGAAATTTGAACTCTTCTTTAACATGGTTGTTAAAGGCTTCCATTAATCTGCAATATTAGGCAAGAAATGCCTAACAAAATTAATCTTTCCTATGAAAGATTGGAGACTTTTCTTATGATGTGGCAATGGTAGCTCTAGGATGGCTGCAATCGTCTTAGGGTCTACTATAATTCCTTTCTTGGATACTATATATCCTAGCAATTTTCCTTCATGAACTGCAAACACACATTTCTTGGGATTAAGAGATATCCCAAACTCTCTACATCTTTCAAAGATTTTCCTCAGATGTTTGATATGATTTGCTGCATGTTTAGAATAGATAGTTATGTCATCTAAGTAGACCAGTACAAATTTGTACATGAGACTTTTAAAGGCCATATCCATTGCCTTTTGAAAAGTAGCACCTGCATTTGACAAACCAAAGGGCATCTTTTGATAAGCCATGGTTCCCCACTTGGTTGTAAATGCGGTCTTATATTGATACTCCTCATTAACTAGGATTTGATTATACCCTGAATATCCATCCAATAATGAAAATCTCTCGGATCTAGAGACACATTGTAAGATTTTCTCCATAGAGGGTAATGGATGGCGGTCTTTTAAAAAGGCCCTATTAAGATCCCTCAAGTCAACACATAACCTCAACTCCCCATTCTTCTTCCTTACAAGAACAAGGTTGGAAACCCAACTAGTATGCTTGATGGGGTAGATGATACCACTTTCTATCAACTTGAGCACCTCTCTATGCATAAGTGGCTCAAGCTTGGGATTAATAGGCCTTTGTTTTTGTCTCACTGGTTTGGCATTAGGTTCTAATTCAATAGTGTGCTAAGAAAGGGCTGGATTAAAACCTTTAAGGTCTTCATATTGCCATGCAAAAACATCATTGAATTCTTTGAATAATTGGGTATAAGCCTACTTTTCCAAACCAATATTTACTTTTCCAAATTGTAAACTTTTATTTGGTTCCAATTCTAATTCAACACAATGTTCTTGTTGAACCACCAGGCTAGCTTTATTCTTCTTAACTTGATCATCTTTGTTGAAGATAGCTTCTAAGGTGACAAGACCTCTAGGCATTTTATTAGACTTAAGTTGTAGTACTTGGTCACCATAATTTTTCAATAGCCTATCTTGGTTATGCTCTAAGAAGACATCCTCTTCAAACAAGAATTGTAGGATTTTCTCATCATTGTCAAACACTTGCCAATTAGTATCATTATCAGGGATAGAAGGTATGAAAATCACTTTGATATGTTGTTGGGTCTCCTCCTTTGAAATACTATTAGGAATGTCATATTGAGACCCAATAGAAGCTAATCTATCTGCATTTTGATTTAGCTTCCTAGGGATGGTAGCAATATTGAAAGCACAAAAGTCTTCAATTACATCCCAAACTCTATGTTTGTATGCTTTCAATGTGTCATTTTTGGTTGCACTTATCCCTCTCACTTGGCTGACTACCAACTCACTATCACCATAAAATTTTAAGGTCTTGAGCCCTCTTTTCCTAGCCCACTCCAGTCCATTCACCAGACTTTCATACTCTGCAGTGTTGCTAGTGCAGGAGAAATTGAATCTAAAAGTTGTATAGTATCTTTCTCCTTTTGGGGACACTAGCATAGCACCACTACCAGAGCCATGTCTACTTCTAGCTCCATCAAAAAAAAATTCCCAAACCTGATTGCTCTGATCCTCTGAATCAATGTCTTCTTTGAGAAGATTTGGCTCTATGGATCCACTTTCTTGTATCAGATAACTTCCCAAACCAACATCCCAAATGACATTTTCTTGGGCCTCAAAAGCCTTTTCTGATTCTAGTTCATCTAATAAAATATCAGGGATACTTTCTGTCTTAGTGTTTGCTTCTCTGATAGTTGGGAAATCATTGTCATCAAATGTAGGGTAGTTTGTATTGATGGTATTGGACACATATGGTTCTATATGGTGTGCTACCAATGATTCAGATTTAATGGTAACCGTGGTACCATATCTTGTGTGAAAAAGCATGTGAGACTAGTCAGAAGATAGGTAGCCTCCTATTTTGGCTGTGAACTCTCTTGATAGACATATGGCAAATAAAGCAGGGAGATCTATGATATATATATCAAGTAGGATAGAGAAATTAGGACTAGCATGAAGGATTAGATTGGTATCCTTAGCCACACCTATAGTGTTAACTAAGGATCCATCAAGTTGTGTAACCTTCTTTTGGAGGGGTTCATATTTAAGTCCTAATTGGTCAGCCACCTTTTTGGGCATTACAGTACTAGTAGTTCCACTATCTACCATACAATTATGTACTAAGGATTTTCCAATAATTAAGGATACATAAAAGGGAGGTGGTTTTGAGTTCCTACCTTGAATGGTATTGGTTTTAGAGTTGCAACTTGGAGCCTCCTTTTCTTGACCAATGTTGACCAACACTGGCTTTGCATCTTCTTTTGTAGGCTGAGGAGTTGTCATTTCAGTCATAGCCTTCTTCAAAATCTTAGGTTGCCTTGGAATAGCCAAAGAGTCCCACATGGACATGGTAATGTTCACCTTCTTCATGTTGTCTATAATGTTGAAAGGTGTCATAGTGTGTATTCTTTGTTGTGCTCTTACTATGATGGGCTCCGCCTCTTTGAGAGTCTGGCCTTCTTTGCTTTTAATGACATTAGCCTTTTTAAATGTGATAGGAGTAGCTTGCTGTATTGGCTCTGCAGATGTAGTTTCTTTAGTCCCAGATTCTACTTGCTCCATGTCTTGAGCTCATCTCTTTGACCTTGTGCTAGCAGCAATGGAAGGTTCACCAATGACTCCATTGAAGTCTTGCTGCTCCCAAATGAAAAGAGCAGTCTCATTATCTTGTGGTTCTTGTTGAGGAACTAATCCACTGAAAGAAGCTTCTGATTGAACTTGTGAAGCATTTTGAACCATTAGAGCTTGGTTCATCCATCCATTTGAACATGTAGCCTGATTATGAGTTTGATTACAAGGAAAGCACCATTCATTGTCCATAGCCATATTATTTTGACTAGGGACCATGTCCCTAACTGGATTCACAAAATTAAGAGGTACAAGGTTGTATGGTTGGAATGGTCTTTGATTAAAATTTTGTCTTTGTCCTTGATAAGCTCCTTGGTATGGTGGCCTATTCTATTGATAAGGCTATCCCTGATTCTGATATTGTTGATTAGGACTTTGGCCTTGTGGTTGAAAAGGTGGTCTGATTCCTTGCCCTTTCTTCTTTAGGTTTGTAACCTCTTTAGTCAAAGTTTGCATCAAATTTGTCATTTCTTGCTGACTAGTTTGTTGACTATTCTTTATCTCTTGTAGCTCTTGAGAAAGACTTATTTTTAGCTCCTGACCACTTGTACTAGCGTAAGGTGCTAATATGGTGGGAATGGGAGTAAATGGGGCTACTTGTAGAGGTGAAATGGGCTAAAGGCTAGGAAAAATGGGCATGGGTGGCCTTCTAGCTATCATGCTAGCTTGGATTAAACAATTTTCAGCCCTGACAGCTATGTCAAAAGCTTGGGGTAAAGAGGTACTGCCCATAGATTGGATCATGACAAAGATTTGACCATTCAAAATTTGTAAGAAGTATAGGAAAGCATGGTCATCTGATGGCCTCACTGAGACTGGAATTCTATTCCATGTCTTGAGGAATCTATTGTTATAATCTGTCATTTGTTCTTGAGGGTCTCTTTTAATGGTTGTCAACTGCTCAACCAAAGACAAGTTGTCTAATTTATCCTCAAAATGTTTACTCAATGCATCCCCTAATTCATCCCATGAAGTAATGGAGCCAATAGTTAAAGTTCTAAACCATTCAAGAGCCTTACCTTTAAGAGAAGCTGCTAATAATTTGGTAGCCACATCTTCTTGAGTTATATTGTGTATGATACAGATAGTGGTCACATCTCTTATATGCCCAAAAGTTGTATTTTGTCCTTCATCTGTGAAATTAGGTATACTCTTTAGTGCCACCAAGGGCACATCATGATGTTGAGCAAAGTTCAGAGGACTCCCTTGGTTGAAAGGTACAAAAGCAAACTGTCTAGCCATTGTAGGAGCTGAAATTTGTTGAGTAACAACTGTGTGAGTTGTATCTAGTGTTGGATTTCAATCTTCTTCTAGATCTCTGGTTAGAGATCTCCCTCTTCTTCTAAGATGAAAGGGAAAAGGTCTCCTTTCTGAAGTATCGGGAGGTGTAGACTGTACTCTCCTTGCAGGAGATGCTCTCTAGGTTGATCTACCTTTGTAGCCTCTTTTTAAGGGAAACTCTAAAAATTCAGTAGGCTTTGAGCTTCTAGTCTAAATCTTTCTCATAAACTTTGAACAAATTTAGCCTGGATCTATGAAATCAGTGGAGTCGCCAAATATACATGAGTATCAAATTCTAAAAGTCTATATTATGCAATTAGTATATCAGAGATAACATAATCTTCAAATAATAAACTTCCTTTTGATTCCCACCAGGTGTGCCAGAAATGTTACGCCCATGGTGGGGTGTCTTCTTAATTTAAATCTGATCTTAGTCCCACCTTTGAACATAGATCTGATCTTTTGTCCCACCAGGCTTGCCAGAAATGTTATACACTAAGTTTGCACCCTTGTTTCAAGCTCTCTTGGTCTTGATAACTTAGTATAACATGGGAATCATCTCCAGGTTGTGGGACCTATGCTAACTGAGATGAGACCTCCAGGTTCTAGGTTGGATCCTCTTGGATAATCACCTTAATTTTCTTCTAGACAAGAGAGTAAAACTTGAGGGGAAAAGGGATAGAAGGAATGCATGAAAGGGAAATAACTAAAAGAAAACTATCCTACTAGGTGATACACCGAAATGATGGCATGAATTATAGTATAGAGAATGAAATCAGTGCATGAACTTAGGTCTAGGGGATCACAACTCACTAAATAGGCTTGCATCAATATTTCATAGAAGGGTCTGCAATAGAAAGAGGCTATTCAAGGAAAGAGAGAATTTCACAAACAATAGCATTCCTAAGAATTTAGACACAATCTATGACCTGCAAACAAACATTCACCTCTGCAACTAGGTATAGGAATGAGACAGATTGTCAGTGGGTTGAAGTATACCCACAAGATCATTCAAATCAAATTATCCATAGGAATACACATGAATTGTAGAAAGAAAGAGGGATCAGGAACCCTAAGATATTACCGAAAACATACATATACTCAATTCATTAAGAGATAATTTAGACAAGAAGGTATAGGGATAGAAAGAATGTCACAAAATACCTTTGCAATATCTAAACATCAATGAAAGGTTACAAGAAGCAGAAGCTAGAGGGCAGAAAGAATGCCTCGAATAACTCCTTAGAAAGAAAATCTCTCTTTACAAAATGTAAACTCTGAGCTTCAAAAAAGCTCCAAAAGCAATATATACATCTCCTTAATTGCACACAGGTAGGAGCAAAAAACCTAACTAGGGTTACATAGATTTCTATAAAATAATCAAACCCTAATTCTATCATTTATGATCATAAATGCATCATTAAAATATCTTGGCCAATCAAATATATGTCCTTGCATGTATTTCCCATCACCAACTGCCTACAGATGAGCTACCTTGATCCATCTACTTTGCTGCAAGTTGAAAACCCTACGCCACTGCCATGACCTTGATTCTGCTAAATCGGATTTTCCATGAATGCTCAGATCTGATCATCACAAATATTTGTATTTTGAAGTATAGAAGGCCATAGGTGGCACCAACCTTTAATGCTTCTATGGTGTAAGAACACCTACATGGTACCTAAGAAATCAACAAGCGATGACCACCAGATCTTCTTCATCATCCTCCCAACTACAACCATCCTGAGAACATAAATTTTGAGCTACCCTCAACTTTGCACGGCCCATTGGATCAAACACTGGTGAAAACCTTACAGAAGGATTCAAATTCAAGCTCCAATAGCTACCAAGTTCAAGTTTAAAACACGACCGTCGATCACATATCTTCCCAGCAGATTGAATGACCTAGATCAACCCTTGCAACCCAGCAACGAACCCTCCTGGAAAAAGTGTCGGGCACATCACCACTTCGGTGACCAATGAAAATCAAGCACCTCAAGACAACGACCAGTGGGTCCATGAATAAATATTAGTTTTAAATTGGATGGTGGTCGCATGATCGCAAAGGGGAAGAGAACTCCTTACGATCATGCGACAACCGTAGATCACATGTCGCTGCCATCCCACTTGAATACCTTAGACCCACCAAACATCCTTGTCATCACCTCTTGGCCAATCAAAAATGAGCACTACTACATGATTGGCACCTTGGACCCACCTATCGGATCACCTTTCCATCAAATGGTTGTCGCAAGATCGCAAAGGGGAAGAAAACTCCTTATGATCATGTGACAACCGTAGATCCTTACACTTTAATTGCCTCAGAACGGAGACTGCCAGACATAACATTGATCGCCCACTAGGGTTGTGCAAACATGTGACTGTGAAGATGTTGGGTCACTGAAGGGAAAGCACTTAACTGCCAGAGATGAGAGATCAAGTGACCGCACAGTCGCCCAATAGATGAAATAAAGGCTTGACCGCTAGGAAAATAGGAGATCAAGAGACTGAACCGCCAAGAAGAACTAGTCCCACATAGCCGCAGCAGCACACATAGGAAAACATGACACCGAAGAAGAAATGTGAGGCATGAAATGTCAAAAACAACCCGGGTTTCTAAGCTTGACCAAAGGAAATAGAAAACACTGAGGGTTTTTATACTTAGACAATTTTTAGAACCCTGCGACATAAGTATTCCCTACAGACCTTGAAACTTGAATATCTTCTTGGGTCTTATGAATTAGCACATGTGATTAGAATTGGAACCTGGTGACACATTGAGGAACATGGGGCCAAGGTCGCAAACAATAAAAATTTGCAGATCTACTTCGCAAATGAAAAAAGGATCGTGGCCAAAATTGTATGATAGGAAATTTTGGGTAACAGTATCCAAGATTCATCATTCAAATCCTAGATCTAGCCATGATGATGGTGTGATCTTCCTTCAAGATCCTTTGTTCATCTTCAAGATCCATTTCATTCTTCCCTCAAGGTGGATTTCAAGCATACAATCATGGAGGTTTAATTTACATTTGTTCAAGCTTTCATATCAACATACTTGATTACATTTCAAATACAATTGCATTATCTATTGAATTGCATAGCTTCATTGTTAGATCTACTTCTACTATTTGCTAGCATTCTCCATTTCAGTTTCAATATTAAGGTTGATTCCAAACCAGGGTTTGACCACGGCAAACCCACCAAAAAAAAACAAAAAACCCTCTTTTTCTTATAGGTACAGGTGCGGAGTTTCAAATCTGAGAACAGATTTGGATACCCTTTTCACCAAACTTCCGGGATTTGTGAACAAAGTCAGAATCAACCTTCAAATAAAAAATGTAGTATTTGACCTTTTATGAGGGTCACACCCAACCTGAGCTCATCTTGGAAAATATTTCTAGGTTTTCTAGATCTCACAGTTTCATTTCAGAATCTTAGAAATCAATAGTTTTTGAGACTATTTGACAGGGTTTTCAGAAGGTTCTTTTTTGGAGGTAAGTACTTTTATCTCTTCATTTCAACATTAGTCATCTATATTTACTTTCTATATCAATACAATTCAAATGTAAGTGTAAAATATTGGTTTTGGGGTCTCTTTTATGTGCAAACCATTGTTCTAGGACCCCATCCATATTTTATCCTTTACAGTTATTAACTTTAAATTTTAATCTTATCAATGGTTTGATAACCAATTTTGGAGTATAAGTTAGTGCAATTAACCATAAGCTTGAGGCTTATAGAGATGAACAGGAAAAGAGAATAGCTAACTTGTTGGAGTTGTAGAATATATTGATTCCAAAAGTGTATATTCTACAAAAAAGGAGTCAAAGAGATAGGACAAGCGTTGTCTACCCTAGCTATGTGCACTCTAGATGGATTGGAAGATCTTTCCCATTAGTTGAATGTGTGAGGCCCTACTCCAAGCCCATCATAGAACTTCATTTTATCACTATGACAAACCTAGTACTTGATATTATATTCTAATGCATTATGGTTTTATACTCTTAATGAAAGGGATTTGATCACATTAGATTATGATACACCATATCTTATTATGCTTTCCATACTCACGATGATGACTTTATGATACATTCAAGATTTGTATTATGGTTAATTAACTTTAGTGAATATGAAGATGATGCTATTGAGTTCATTCTTATATAAATTAATTAGGAAAACTAACAATTACTAATTTTAATTATGATGAGTTGTGATTTTATTGAAAATTAAATTTTAGTTGTTTAAATGTTGTTAATATATGCCTAAAATTTCAAGTGGGAAATGCGAGAAAAGTTGTTAAACTATTTATGCTATATTGCATTGAGAATTGGATGTATAAAATGTTGAGTAATTGGTAACTGCGTAAATGATGTTTATGTTCATATATTTCACATGCTTATGATTTCTTGACCTACTGGTGTTCAAATTTGTATGTGCAGGAAGTGACCATGGAATTAATTCAAAGAACTAGAACCAATCCTATCTGCAAAAACTAAGCCAAGGTTGCGTCTAATGAAGAGACAAACCCTCGTTGTAAATTTTTTTAATTTGTAATTGTAAATTCATGAGTGTATGTTAATTGTAATTTGTTAATTTCAAATTGTTAATTGTGAATTATAATTATGAAAATGGATATGCCAAGTGTGTTAGGTGATGTGTATTTTTTTGGTGTCACTTGACACTTGTGTTGTGAATATGTGGCAATGACATGTCAATTTGTGAGATGATTGGTTGCAACCAAACCTAGGATAATACCTAGTTGCACTCTTCATAATGACCTCTTGGTTAAAGAGAATGGAGTAAGGTAACATCCCTTGGGACCCTAGGTAAAATCAAGTTGGGTTTTTGAGGGGTTAAATAGACACCCAGTGTTGAGGTAAGACCTTTTTTAGCAAGCCCACTTAATATACCTATGGGTAAGGGTCATTTTTTACCCTAGGAGAACTCATAGTTTACTTGGGAGCCCATCCAAAAGTTATTTTTTCAAGATGGATAAAAATCAACTTTTGGAAGCAAGATCTTGGATAGAAAACCCTCCATTTGAGTGCAAGTTACTTGTTCCTTTTTAAAATCTACCCTTTTGAAGTCGATTTTTAGTAACCTTGTAAGGGACCTTGGGAAGAACAACCAATAAGAAGTCATGTCTTCTTCCAAGGGGGTTGTGGGAAGTGTGTAGAGTCCTTTTTAGAGGGATCTCCCAAGACTTAGAGGTTTTTCACCCACTCTCCAACTTTGGAGACAACTAAGGAATTAGAGAAGCTTTGGAGAAAAGAGTAGGATTTGGACTTGTGCTCTTCCTCAAATTTCATTGTGCCATAACTCGAGTAAAGGTTGGTGGTTTCATATCCATTATTGATATGTTCTTATGAAAATTAAAGTGTTTCGATGAATGTATTGTGGAATTTTTTTAAAAAAATTTCTTGGTAGTTTTCTTTGTTTCCATGCTTGTATGTTGTTTTGGGAGTGCAAGGCCAAACTCACCCTTAGAAGAGAAGATTAGCCTTGGGGTGAAGGGATTTAGGAAAACTTAGAGAGTGTATAGTCTCTCTTAATGGAGGAGAGGGATGTGAAAAATATTATGGGATCTTTGTTTCCATTTCTTTGGGGGTCATAAGGGGAGATTTTGACATATTTCCATTTGGGGGTCATCAAGTATTTTTTGTGTTTTTGTGATGAGAAGAAAGGAAGTGGTTTTGTATCCTTTTGAAGGCACATGTATTTTATTTCTATGGAATTCTCCTAACTTTTTGGTCCACCTTCACCCCATTTTGGGTCATTTTGAGACTCTATGTGTTAAGCCTTGTTTAGGAGAAATTGTGTTTGAAATCTTGTAAAAAAAAAATTTGTAAGTGTTTTGATTGAGTGAACTAGGTTGGTATGTAGTTCTCCTAGCTCGGGGTGGCCTTGTAAATGCCTGGGATCGGAGGTGAGCCTCCATGGTAAAGATGTATTTTTTTTCATTTCAGGTTTATGCTTATGGTTAAAAATGAAGTAAAGATAGTGTGAAGAAATGTTCAAGTGTAGAGAAAAGCTTGTTGATAAATGTGGTTTCCATTGCATATTTTATTTTGTAAAAAGTTTGGTTACATTTGTAAAGGAAAAGGATTTGAAGATCATACATTTGTAAAGTTGTGTTTTCATTAGGAAATGCATTGTATTGTAAAACAAAAGATTCATTTATAGAATTCTTTCATTGTAAATGAAAAAGTTTGTATTGAAATTATGTAAAAGAGTATTTTATGAAAGTTTTGATGTTCTTGAAATTTTAGTTATTTATAAATGCAGATTTGCATTTCAAAAAAATATTGTATCTTGATAAAAGAAAGAGATTTGTAAGTGTTTACATTATTTTTAAATAATGTAGAGGTTTGAAGATTCAAAAGATTTTTGAATTTCTTTTCAAAAATTCTACTTGTATTTACCATGGGAAAAAAATACCCTTTATATTAGGCTATTTTCTTTAATTGCTTTTTTTTTTTTAAAGGGGGGTCAATGAAGTTATATTTTAGTAGTTGTTCCTTTATAACCAAGAAAATAGAATGCATATGTTTCTTTTAAAAATAAAAATAAAACCTTCTTATAGTGTAGTGCCTTCATTAAAAAAATAAAATAAATATATTGTAAATCAAAAATAAAATTTATATATATATATATATATATATATATATATATATATATATATATATATATATATATATATATATATATATATATATATATATATATATATACATACATACATACACACACAAATGAATGTATATTATCCATGTTAAGGTATTCTGTCATTTTATTTTTTATTTAAAAATAAATAAATATATTAAACCAAAAATTTAAGTGTATACACACACACACACACACACACACACACATATGTATGTATGTATGTATATTGTTTTAGCCTGGTTTCTATTTTTTGTTTAAATTTTTTTTTATATTTATGCCCTTTGAATTAGCTGGTGTGTGTGTGTGTGTGTGTGTCTATATATATATATATATATATATATATAAAATTAAAAATATCTAAAAAAAAATCAAACTATTTGATGTATTGAAACCCTACACCACAAGGGGGTGTGCTCAACCCAGTGGCCCACACCAGGCGACACCATGATAGTGGTGAGAGTGACCATTGAACGACACTAAGGTTGTGGCCTCTACCACTGCTATGGTGGTTGCTAATGGCACCATGACAATGGCCATGACCACTGTAGTGGTGGTCACCAAGGGCACCATGATAGTGGTCGTGGCCACTGTCATGGTGGCCACCGAGACACCACCACCCGCAGTCCCTTTGAAAGGGGGATTGCGATAGGGAAATCGCTATGGTGAGGAGCTCACAGCCTCCCCCACACTTTATTATCTATCTATATATATAAGAGATTATGCCTTTTTTTTAGAAGATCTCCTTCATCCCTCCGTAGTAACCTGCACAAAATGGGAGAAGAGAGAAGAAGAGAAGCGAAGGAGGGTAGAGATGAAGTTTGGAGAAAATGGAAAATGTGCCCTAACCATAATTTTGAGTTAGGTTTTGTAGAGCTTGGACAGGAGAGAGAAGTGGGAGGAGAAAATATAATTCAAAATTAATCTCTATTTTTCCTTTTCCTCCCACTTGGGTCATGCCCTAATTAGGGTTGCCCAATTTTATTTCATTATTTAAAGTTCATATCTCTTCAATGATTTTATTTTAACAAGGGTTTAATTGTTTAAATTTTTTTCTTTAAAAATTTGTATTTGGGTATTCGTTTTAGTAATTTATTTTATTTATTTCTTTTTATTAAAATTTATTTAGTGGGAATTTTGAAAAGTATTATTTATTTGATGCCCAGATTTAACAAATACATGATAATGAACTTTTATTGTTCTTTTGTCATAAAATATGACCATTGAGGGTTTTAACACCTACTTATAAATGTTAACTTAAATAATGTTGTAATTAATAAACAACCAATGTAATTATTTAATTTTTTAATGGAAATTTACTTAGGGGTTAAATTATTGATTGATTAAACATCTAGCATAAAGCTAGTTTTTATAGTACATTTTAATTATTCTAATTTGATTAATTAAACCTAGGTAAGGGGGTAATTTAAATGACACAATTATTTATTTTATGAGGTATTAATTTTAATATTTTTTGGTAACCAGGGTAACAAAGGAAATTTCTCTAGTAAAATTTATTTATTGCATTAAAGTGAATTGTGCTTGAATTAAATAATTAAACCAAACCAATTGTAGAACTAGATTTAACCTTGATGTTTTACCTAATCAAGGGATGTTGACAATTTTATTCTACGCTTGTCATGATTCCCCTCATTTACCTAGTCAACATTAACCCAGTTACCCTTTAGAATTAAATTTCCTAGCAACATCATATCTCCTTGTATGAACTTTTAAACACTCAAACCATGTCAATATGAAACTTTAGTTAATTAATACGTTTAAAAAAAAATGTTTGTGCATTATACCCTTAGATTTTTGGTATGACGTTTTCATATCAGAGTTCAGTTTCAACACTTAGAACCTTAAACCATTATATTTATCATTTTAATTTTTACTTGAACTTATAGGATGCATCCATCTACATGACAAGCTCACAAACATATAAGAGGCCTTACACATGCTCTATCGGTATGTGAGGATGTGGAGTAGGAAGTTGAGGTTCTAGGAGGGAATCAGGAACCCCCTCTTGAATAGCCACCAAACCCAAACCAAGAAATTTTTAATGCACTTCAGAACCTTATTGGTGTTATCCATGATATATTACCACTAGTGGTTCCACATGTAGGACACCAGGTTTCAAAGGGGCATAGGTCAACAAAGAGAGAGAGGACTAGGAGTCCTCCTAGCCACATCGAGAGTCAGGCTGAGCATAATTCTGTACATATCCCAGAACAACAACCTGAGATAGTTTAGAGGTAGTATAGAGGGTACCCCATGGTATAGGGGATCATATTAGAGAGCTCCTTCACCTTCAATGACCACTCCTTTTAGGATCTACTATTGGCATAGAGGACGAGGCATGGCTTTTGAGCTTACATCATTTCTTTGGGTTGCATACTTATGGGATTAATCTAAAGGCACATTTTTTAGTTCATATTTTGAGAGGAGGTGCTTGTACATGGTGGAGATAGGAAGATTATAAGAGTAACTTGGTTATCAATACTATCACTCGGGAGACCTTCTTGAAGAGGTTTAGAGACAAGTATTTGTTAGAGGACTTTAGACAACATTGCATTGATGAGTTCCATGATATTTAGCAGAGGGGAATCATTGTGTTGTAGTATGAGAGTAGGTTTCTTGATCTTATACCCTACGTAGATTACATTAAAGAAGAGAAGTTGTGAGCTAATCACTTTGTTAAGGGACTAAATGATTGGATATCAGTGTAGGTTCACATGACCACTCCAAGAAACCTTCAAGAGGCCTTAGAGATGACATTTATAGAAAATGAGTTATAGGGTAGGACATGTGATTCTCAATATTGGTCTCACAACTATAACCCTACACCACCATCATCCAGGTATCAAAAAAACTACTGGAAGGGTAATAATAGATAGTCATTGGGGTCTTTAAGAACTCTCACCCTTAGCAACAATCTTAGTAGAATCAGAGGTAGAGGCTACAATAGGGACATTAGGACTCCAAGCACAGGAAGTGGTAGTCATAGGGTCCTAGGAGAGATCAATGACCACAAGGTACAGATGCACCTCCAACCTAAACTCAACAGTCCATCAAGGGAGGTTTCAGTGGATCTACTATGACTGGAGGTCAGTAGTACTCTAGGCCATGGGGAGTTCAAAATCAGACATGTGGACCTTGTTATCCATGTGGTTCCTTGGGACACTTAGCTAGAGATTGTCCAAAAAGTCAAATGGAAGGTAGTCAGCGCATGACAACATCAAAGCCTACATTTGGGGACATGGGTATGTCCCACAAAGTATTTGTAGTAGTTGACAACCACCAAGTAGAGCATCAAGCAATATTTATAGAGGCCTCAATTATGATCAAAGGTAGTAGTGTTTCCATCTTATTTGATTCAAGAGATATTGATTCTTTTATATCTCCATTATTTGTCGAGTACTGTAGGCTAGTGGCAACTAGATAGGATGTCAGTTGGGAGGTTGACTTAGCTTTAGGGGGTAGAGTGTTAGTCAAATTCTTGTTTAAGGATTATCAAGTGTAGATTTGTGATATGACCACCATGTTAGACCTTTCTATTACACCGATTGGATCTTATGGCATTGTACTTGGCATGGATTGGATTTTATCCCATAGAACCAAGTTGGATTGTTGTCAGAGGAGGATTGAGTGTTTATATGACCACGACACTCCTTTAGTGCTTTCCACTATTTAGATATATATATATATATCTCTTCGTATGATCTCTGCTATGCATCTTAAGAAGAGAATGGAAAAGGGATGTCAGTTATTTTACATAACCATTAGTGATAGAGAGGATGAGTGATGAAGGATTCTCCCCTTAATACCACAAACACAACAGAAATAGAGAAACAACAACAATTTGCAAGAACAAAAAATGGGCTTCTTATTATCTCCACAAATGTGGAATTAAAAATTTTAGAATTACAATATGCAAAGCCACATGGGCATTTTCCCTTACAATATTCTGTAGGAAAAAGCCTCGAATCATTACCTAGATCTCCTACCCAAAACCGCCCTAGACAACACTACTGACCTTTCTTATATAGGCAATTTTCCATTGCCCGAGAAGGTTCTAGAAATTTATCCCTTAAGGCCAACTTCCCTAAGAATTAATTTATTTTCATTTATCTTTACATAGGGTCGGCTCCAAATAATTACAAAATATGTTTTTAGGTAGCCCAACTTCTGGAGGCCATAAATTTTTAACCGTAGGTCCATTTTTCTATTATAACCACTTTTCAGAAACATCAGGACGTGATCTACAATGCTTGACTCGCGCAAGTGCCAATCAACCAGGGGTCGATCACAATTCGAAGCCTCTAAGGCCTTCAAAATTGAGCTCAAATATTTCATACCCAAAAACCTCAATAACTTCACTGATACAAATGATATGACAATGAAACTGAACCGGTAGGCTGATATGACTAAGATGAACCTCCACCTGTAAAATTAGAACATTCCGAGATCGTATGACCAACTTACTAAAAATAGTAAGTTTCCATAAATAGCAGCTCTACAGAAGATAGTCCTTATTGAAAAGAAACTAGACATATTTTTGGGTGATGTAAGATTGCTCTTACACCCAGGATGTTCCTGCATCAGACACTCGGGGTAATTTGAGAAGTGACGTTGTCACGACTCAGGTGTGAAGAGGAAAACCAAGATGGTTAACCTCCTCCCTTGTTAGACATGATGAATCTTCAACAGGTCATCCTTTCCATTTGACCAGATATTCTTCATATGTCTTGTTCCTTGTGCTTCTGCCAACACGACTATCCAGTATATCCTCAATCTCTTTGGTATCTGAACTAGTTGCTGGAATACTCCACTGTGCTTCTGTGATCTCATTTTCAACACCCCCTTCATGATACTCTGTTAAATCTAAAATGTTAAATACTGGTGAAATAGTCAGCTCAGTAGGCAATTCTACCTCATAGGCATTTCCTGAATCATGCTTCTTCAGTATCTTACATGGTCCAAACTTCTTCATTTTTAACTTTTTATATGTACCAACTAGTAATCGCTCCTTCCACAAATGAATCATGACTTCATCTCCAACCTGAAATTCCTTATGCCTTCTTTTCTCATTTTCCTTAGCCTTATTCTATGCATTCATCTTGGTAATGTGCTTCCTCACCTCCTCATGGATTTTTTTCAAATGTTCTACAAAATCCTTAGCTTCAGCACTACTTATTTCTCCTTTATCTATCTTCCTCATCTCAGATGCATATAATATGGAATGGTGATTTACCAGTGCTCTTGTTGACAAAATTATTGTATGCAAATTCCATGTGTGTTAAAATCAAATCTCATCCTGTTGGCTTATCTCCAACCAAACATCTCAGCAAATTTCCCAATCTCATATTCACCACCTCTATCTATCCATCTGTCTATGGGTGATGTGATGAATTAAACTTCAAATCTATCTTTAACTTCTTCCACAATGTGCACCAAAAATATCTAACAAATTTAGTGTCCCAATCTGAAACTATACTCTTTGGCAAACCATGTAGTCTCACCACTTCTTTGAAAAATAATTCTGCTACATGAACAACATCATTAGTCTTCTTGCAGGGAATGAAATATGATATCTTTGAAAATCTATCAACCACCACAAAAATTGAATCATGTTCGCGCTGAGTCCTTGGTAAACCAAGAACAAAATCCATACTGATATCCTCCCAAGGCTTCTCTAGTACAAATAAGGATTGATACAACCATGTATTCTTCTTTACTCCCTTTTCCATCTGACATACTCTACAACTCTATACAAAATTCTTGACATCTTGCTGCATATATGGCCAATAATAATTCTCACTAACCAAAGCAAGGGTTTTATTAAAACCAAAATGTCCAGCCAATCCTCCACTATGCTTCTCCTTGATAGGATTGTCCCTCATAGAACTTTGTGGAATGCACAACTGACTCCCTCTGAATAACATACTATCCTAGATGATGAAATCCAACCACTTCATTCTATCTAGAATAACCGGTTATGTACAAGCTTCTCCAAAATTAGGATCCTTTGGATACAAATTCTTGAGTTCCTTGAACCCAACAACCTCAATCTGCATCTTTGTTAGCAATATTTGCCTTCTTCTAAGCACATCTGCAACCCTGTTAGACTTTCCACTCCTGTGTTTCAAAACAAATGTATAACTCTTCAAAAACTCAACCCATTTCAAATGCCTTTAATTCAAATTTTCTTGACTCTTCAAATATTTCAAAGCTTGATGATAAGTATACAAAACAAACTCCCTAGGAAGCAAATAGTGTCTCCACTTCTTTAATGCCTAAACTATAGCATAAAATTCATGATCATAAACATAATATTTTCTCTTGGCATCATTTAACTTCTCATTGATATAAGAAACATGTTTACCTTCTTGGCTCATAACAGCTCCTATTGAAGTACCACTAGCATCCTAGTCTACTTGAAACACCTTATTAAATTCCTGAAGTGCTAAAATAGGTTATTCTACAATTTTCTATTTCAAGAGTTTAAAAATCTTGCCTGGCCCATTAGTCCACTTAAACTCTTTTCTATCTCCTCTCATTGTGTCCATCAAGGGTCCACAAATACTGCTAAAATTTCTAATAAACTTTCTGTAAAAGCTAGCCAAACCATGAAAATTTTGTACCTTAGTAGCACTCCTTGGAGTAGGCCATTCAAGGATAGCCTGCACTTTGTTTGGGTCCATTTTTAGACCTTCTGCTAAAACTACAAATCCCAGATACACTAACTCGTTCACAAAACTGCACTTCTTCAAATTAATCAACAATTTCTCTTCCCTTAACTTCTCAAACACCATACGAATATGCATCATATGCTCCTCAAAAATCTTACTAAAGATCAAAATATAATCTAGGTAAACAATGACAAACTTACCCAAAAATTCCTTCAAAACCTCATTCATGAGCTGCATGAAAGTGCTCGGTGCATTGGTTAGCCCAAAAGGCATGACTAACCACTCATACAGTCCTTCCTTTATCTTGAAAGTAGTTTTTCATTCATCTCCTTCTCTTATCTAAATTTGATGATATCCACTCTTCAGATCTATCTTTGGAAAATGTACAACTCCACTCAAACAGTCCATAATATCATCCATTTGTGGCAATGGGAACTTGTACTTGATTGTGATCTTGTTTATTGCTCTGGATTCTGTACGCATTCTCCATTCTTCTTTGGTTCTAATACTGTTGGTACAACACATGGACTCAGGCTCTACCGAATCAACCCCTTCTGTAACAACTCCTGTACTTGTCTGTTGAACTCTTCACTTTTTGCTAGTGTCATTTTGTGTGTTGGCTTATTTGGAAAACTAGCTCCTGGAATCAGGTCCATCTGATGACCGATCTCCTTACTAGGGGTAATCCATTAGGTACATTATCAGATATAATATCCTAAAACTCATTCAACAGATCTACAACTTCTACAGGTACACCTTCTACTTCCTCTTTGCCAACTTTTGGAATTAAAGAAAAACACACATGCTTGTGCCTCATACCCTCTAGGAATTTTCTTCTGTGAACAAAACTTATTCTTATGTTACCACATACCTTTTCTTCTGTGTCCTTTAATGGCTTTAGCTTATGTTGCACTCCATCCTTCGTCAAGTTATAGGTATTTACACAACCATCATGTACAAAATGCCTGTCAAACTGCAATGGTCTACCCAACAACATATGACATGCATCCATAGGTATGATATCACATAGTACCTCATCATGGTATCCGCCAATCTTGAACTTTACCAGGCACATTCATTGGCCGTGACCTTGTGGTCATCCTACACCCAGGCGCCCTAGTATGGATGTGGGTGTTTCCATTTTTTGAGCTTCAAATTTGTGACCATCTCTTCTGACACCAAATTGTTAGTGCTTCCACTTTCGATAATCACATCACAACACTTATTCTCACACTTGCACCTGGTGCGAAATAGACTCCTCCTTTGCTTATGTTCATTCTCACCACTCAGCAAGACTCTTCTGTTAATTAGCATCTCTCCTCTTTCAACATCTTTAGAATGTGATGATCTAGCATCTTCATCTACATGTACAACTCTAGCCTAGCCTTCAGTTCTCCTATCTGTCCTTCCTTGGAATTGAGGACATTCATATGCCCTATGACATTATTCTCCATAGTAAAAACATGTTCCATGAAAGCCTCCTCTTCCTGAACCTTGTCCTCTTCCTCTTCCTCTCTGATCTCTATTATTCTGATCATGGAAATGATTGAAATTGTTTCCTTTCTAATTTTGACTACTACTAGCCTCATCATTCTTTTTTGGATCTTCATTTCGGCCTCCATATGATCGGCCACCAGATCTTCCACCATGACCTCTTATATTTTGTCTGCTCTCAAACTTCTTGTTCAACTTTTCCTCTACTTTTAGGGAAAACTGGTATGCCTCTTCAACACTGTTCATTCGAACCAAATTCAATTCCTCTTGAATGCTCGGCCTCAACCCATTAAGGTAATGGAAAAATTTCTCCTTATCAACTTCCACATGCCCTATTCTGATGAAGATTTGATAGAACTCCTCTGTATAGTCCTGAACAGATCTTCCTGCTTGCTTTAAACTTTGCATTTTCTTCTGTAGGTCAAGCTCATAATCAACAGGAATGAACTGTTGCTTCAATTCATCCACCATCCGATTCCATCTTGTGATTTTATCCTTTCCTCTTCTATTTCACTCCAATTGAATCTCTTGACACTAGATCTTCACACGACCCTTCAGTCTGGCCTTCGCAAACTTGACCCAATCAGGATCCTTGATGTCTTCATAATCAAAATATTCTTCTAATTCATTAATCCAGTCGATCAACTCCTCTGGGTTAAGATTTCTTAAAAATGTAGGAACCTCAAGTTTAGGTATTTTCCCGATCTTGGAAATGGCCTGAAAAAGCCTTTCTTCCTCTTGGTTCATAATTTTGCCTTCTCCTTTTTGATCAAAATTTCCTTCTTCGGCTTCATCCTCACTTTCATCTCTAATATTAAGATTCATTCTTTTGCGAATCTCTTCTTGCAATGCTTGCACTTGTCTTTGGAGCACTCTAACTTCAGGTGTCACACCACCAACTCTTCCACCATGTTCCCTTCGTAGAGGCATTTTCGCACTGCTCGTTGAAACCCTAACCATGGTCTTAGCGCAAACTACCTCATAATCGGTGATTTGTTTACACACATAGGAACTCCTACTCTGATACCACTTGATGAAGGATGCTCCCCTTAATACCACAAACACATAATAGAAACAGAGAAACAACAACAATTTGCAAGAATAGAAAATGGGCTTCTTATTATTTCCACAAATGTGGAATTATAAATTTCAGAATTACAATATGCAAAGGCACATGGGCATTTTTCCTTACAATATTCTATAGGACAAAGCCTTGAATCATTACCTAGATCTCCTACCCAGAACTGCCCTAGACAATACTATGGACCTTTTTTATATAGGCAATTTCCACCACCTAAGAAGGTTCCCAAAATTTAGCCCTTAAGGCCTACTTCCCTAAGAATTAATTTATTTTCATTTCTTTTTACATAGGGTCGGCTCCACATAATTACAAAATATGTTTTTAGGTAGCCCAACTTTTGGAGGCCATAACTTTTTAACCGTAGCTCCATTTTTCTATTATAACCACTTTTTGGAAACACCAAGACATGATCTACAATGCTTAACTTGCGAAAGCTCTAGTCAGCCAGGGGTCAATTGCGATCTGGAGCCACTAAGGCCTTCAAAATTGAGCTCACAGATTTTGTACCCAAAAAGCTGAATAACTTCACTGATACAGATGATATGAAAATGAAACTGAACTAGTAGGCTAATATGACTAAGATGAACCTCCACTTGTGAAATCAGAACATTCTAAGATCGTATGACCAACTTACTAAAAATAGTAAGTTTCCATAAATAGCAGCTCTGCACAAGATAGCCCTTATTGAAAAGAAACCATAAATATTTTTGGGTGATGCAAGATTTCTCTTACACCCAAGATGCTCTTGCATCAATGAGGAGGAGAAGGAACCATCTCTTGATGATTATCCTATTCTTCAGGAGTTTCAGATGTGTTTCCTACCGATTTATCAGATATGCCTCCTCATATGACATTTGATTTCCATATTGGTGTTGTGCTAGGAGTTGCACCACTTTGGAGGGAGCCACATAAGATGACAACTAATGAGCTTAATGAGCTCAATATCTAGTTAGAGAAGCTTTTAGAAAAAGGTCACATTCAGCCTAGTGTTTCCCCTTGGGGCACACCTATTATCTTTGTTAAGAAGGATGGATCCTTACAATTATGTATGGATTATTGATAGTTGAACAAGTTAACTATTAAGAATCAGTATCCGCTTCTCAGGATTGATGATTTATTTGATTAGCTATAGGGTGCCAAGGTTTTCTCAAAGACATATATGAAGTTAGGGTACCATCAATTGAGGATTGTGGATAAAGATATTCAAAATATCGCTTTCCATACTAGATATGGACACTATGAGTTCACAGTTGTTCCATTTGGTCTTACGAATTTTCTCTAGCTATATTCACGAGTCTCATGAATGGGGTATTCCACACACTCCTAGATAGATTTGTGATAGTGTTCCTTGATCATATATTGATATATTCCTAGGATGAGAAGGAGAATGAAGAGCACTTGAGATAGGTATTTTTGTGTTTGAGAAATAATCAGTTATAAGAAAGCTTGTCAAAATGTGCATTCTTTAGATCTGAGATCCATTACCTTTGACATGTTATTTCAGGTGATGGAATCTTTGTTGATCCATCAAAGATCAGAGCCATCATGTATTGGCCAGTGCCAACCACTATGACCAAGGTCAGGATTTTCACGGGTTTAGTAAGATATTATAGACATTTTGTTGAGGGATTCTCTATAGTGGCACACCTTATTATTTCTCTTTAGTGAAAGGGAAAGAAGATTGACTGGACAAAAAAGTCTGAGAGGGCCTTTCAAGAACTCAAGAAAGAACTTACCAACACACATATCCTTATTGTGTCATATCCTTCAACACATTTTTTTGTTTGTACATATGCTTCCTTGGATGGTTTGGGAGTAGTACTTATGTAGGATGGTTGAGACATTGCATATAAGTCTAGGAAACTTAATATTCATGATATTAAATACCCTACCCATGAGCATGAGCTTACAATAGTGGTGCACGCATTAGTGAGATGGAGACATTTTCTCTTAGGAGATCCATTTGAACTACATTCTGATCACCAGAGTTTTTAGTACCTATTTACTTAGCCAAACCTTAATGCTCATTAGAGAAGATGGATGGAGTTCCTTTGTGAGGATGATTTTTATATTGCCTACATCAAGGGGAAGGAGAACATAGTTGCAGATTCTTTGAGTAGGAGATGACATGAGATATATTTTATATCCATAGGCACAGGATTGAGAGATCAAATTTTGCATCACTTACATAAGGATGAGTGGTATGAAAAATTCTGCCAAGTTATTCGGTCTCAAATATCCATAGAAGTAAAGTATGTTGATTATTCATTAGATTTTGATCGACTATTATTCTATAGAGGGCACATTTATGTACCTTCTTCTATGGGAATGTAAGATTTCATTATATTAGAGGGTTATAGAGAACCTTATGCAGTGCATCCTAGGGTCAATAAGTTACATACAAATTTGAGGTAGTTGTATCATTGGTAGAGCATGAGGTAGCACATTGCAGAGTTAGTTGCTTGATTCCTTAAGTTTTAGAGAGTTAAGGTAGAGCAGCACCATCCTGGTGGGTTTCTTTGGGATCATGAGATACATGAGTGGAAGTGGGACACTATTTCTATAGATTTCATCATTGGTCTTCCTATTTCATCTTGCTTCCATGATGCCATTACGGTGATAGTTAAAAAGTTGACCAAAGTGGCTTGGCTCAATTTTCACCCATTTGTACTACATTCATAGCACCATTAGTGGAATAGGTGTTCTTGTAGGATATTGTCAAACTTCATGGTATTCCTCTTAGGATCATATTAGACAGATAGTCTCTCTTTGCATCATCTTTTTGGAGGGAATTATCGATAGCTTAGGGCACTAGGCTCAACTTTAGCACAAACTATCATCTAGAAATAGATGGGTAGACAGAGAGGGTTGACCAAGTGTTAGAGGATATACCCTGCATGTATGTTATGGATCATCAAATGAGATGGGAGGAGTACCTACACTTGGTGGAATTTTCCTATAACAATGGACATCATGTACCCTCCCTCATTAATATTATACATACATTATCTCTCCCTCATTCTCTCTTCACTTGTCTTTTCCTTACTTCTATATGAGCCCCTTTATACCTCAATATCTCTACTTTCCTCTATATTTTATGAAATTTGGAGGTATATATAACTAGAGAGATAGAGAGGGGAAGGGTAAATAGAGATAACTAAAGGGTAAAGGGGAGAGAGGTAGATAAAGATGTATGGAAGGAAAGAGATGAAACATGAGAGAGGTAGATAAAGAAAGTAGGTTGGTTGATAAATATTATAAAGGAAATGAGATAGAGAGAGAATGAGGGAATGGGAGATATATAGAAAGGGAGAGATATAGATTGGAGGAGAGAAAGAGAAGTAGAGAATGGAGGGGGAGAGAGGTGGAGAGAGTGAGAAAGAGATAAGTGAAGCATTGTGGGAGGGATGGGGAGAGAAAGGAGAGTAAGATGACATGAAGGTTAATAGAAAGTGAAGGAGGAAGGGAAAGAAATAGAGGTAGGGATGAATAGGTATGTAAAAGAGAGGATAATGTAGAGACACAGGTAGGGAGTGTGAGAGATGTATGAAGAAAGAGAGGTAGAGAGGGATAGAAAGGAGAGAGAGAGAGAGAGAGAGAGAGAGAGAGAGAGAGAGAGAGAGAGAGAGAGAGAGAGAGAGAGAGAGAGAGAGGAGAGAGAGAGAGAGAGAGAGAGAGAGAGTCTTAAGTATAAGAAATAAATAACACATATTTAAATGTCACTTATAATTAAATATTAAATTATATTTTATACTTTCACAAAGAGAGGGTACCAAATATAAGTTGACAGAGGGAAATGGGATGAGAGAGGTGTTGCCACATTTTTGTGCCCCATCTTTGTGCACATACCCTAGTGTATCAAATAATTATATATAGAACTTCCTACCATCATCTTATAAATACAAATCATTCTCCTATATCGACTATATCATGTGTTTACATATATTACCATAAAAGAAGATAAATAATGAAGTCCATATTAATACTGGAATAATCAAGTGGATATAAGGAGTCCATATATAATTAATATTATTACAATTAGTAGGTTGCATATGCCTAGAAACTAAATAAGTAGTAGATATATATCTACTGAAACATGAGAACTCATGACATCAATAAAAATAAAAGTAGTATATCAAAGAGGATAACCAAACATAATATAGAAACTTCCATTGCACAAAAATGTCAAATATGAAACTAGATCGAGGAATGCCAATTCTACCCATCATACTTCATATAGAGGATGTGTTTACTCCTCTATTACATAGTTTTAGTGAAAGATGCACAATAATATAAATATATTAAAAATAAATATGATGTAATACCTCTCTTTCAACTAGTCTCAAAAGATCCCCTAATTTCTTGACATTGAATGGTAGAGAGAGATCAATGAACCTCCACGTTGTCATTAAAGAAGAGTAAACAACACATAACCAAAAACATAGTGATCACTATTTCTCTAAGAAAAACTCAAATTCAAATTCTCGTGAATGTTAAAATACCAAACTAACAATAAGACAAAAGAGAGAACCTACAAATCAAACCACATATATTTTTCAACTCTAACATGAACCAATATATGTAATGAAACATGTCTCATTCACCATTCCAAACCTCAAATAACTCTAGCATCTAAATGATCCTTCCAAAAGTAAAAGAGATAATTCAAAGAAGATATCTAACAACCAAGACATTCAAGATTTGAAAAATATTTCTATCAATATGACTCAGTTGGAGGAAGAGACAATAGAGGTTCTCGAGAATCTTGACTAGGTTTTCTTTTGTATATTATCTTTCTACTTTGTTTTGTTGACTTCTTGCTATCTTTTGGCTGGTGGCTTTTATATCTTTATCATTACATAAGAAAATTTTTACAGTAAAAAGGATTTCAAGTCTCTTCGAAACTTTCTTGTTCCTTAATAGAAAATGTTCAAATCAAACGAAAATAAATGGAATCAATACAAGTTAAAGTCCCAAATACAAGGTAGATCAAGAAAACTAATCTTCCCCATAATAAAGGAAATATTCTGATATCCACATACTATTTCTTGTACCTCTGCCAAATAAGCCCTCATACCTATATACATAACTCAAGACCCACAACAAGGAGAGATATGGAAATCCATACATCATTAATTTTCTTCTTAATATATCCTTAAAAGTTATATATTAAAGATTATCTCATATTATAAGGCAATATAATATTCAATAATTTCTATACGCGTTTGATATTCATGGAGACAATACTTACCTAGTCATTCACCAATAAAGTAGACCAAGAGAGTGCTACAAGATTTTCCTATATACACTCTAAGAAATAGAAGATTATAATGATATTAGACACTAGAATTATTTCACCTAAACATCTACCTTCAATTAGCACCTAGTTATTATCTAGTCATTAATTTATCCATTTTCCATATTATTAGTTAGTCATTATTAAACATTATATATACCATCCTTAGTTATTTGTGATTTACCAATCAGGTTATTTTTCATTTATTCATCTCAAATTACTAACCAATAACCTATTATCCCATTTTAATCATTAACTTAATTACATAATTTTTAGTACTAGTTAAATCAAAACTAATAAAATTTCCATGTACTAACTCCTCATTTACTAATTGATTAACTTCATCTCATTTTAGAATATATTTCTCCCATCAATAGTTAAGTCTATCTTATTTTAAACACCTTCTTCTTTGATCACTTGACTATATCTTTGAATGGAAATTTCATACGTATAATTATCCATTAAATTAATTCAATAATTTATTATTATCCTTTCTTGAATTAAAAAGGAAAAGTTTCCAAATTAAAAACAATTTGATTTGACAACCTCTTCAAATACCTTGATCTTATCCTCATCTCCTCGTTGATATTTCCTCAAAAATTCTATAAATAGGATCATGGATTTATCATTTCCATCATTCAATTTTATAGAATTACTCTATCAAAAAATTTCATCACTCATATTTAGTTGTATTGTATTGATATTGTATCTACACTCCAAATAAGGTGAATCAACTTACATTTATTGAGGTTTGCATTAAGTAGTTGGACTAGGATTAGAATTTGAAATTTTTATTTATGCTCTCAATTTTGTTTGATTCTTTCAAAATTGGTTCTAGTGGTTAGGGTGTAATCCTATGAGGGGGCATCAAAATCTATTTTTATGGAGTGGGAGGTACTATCAAGAAAAAAAAAGATTTCTACGGGATTTAATCAAATCTTTTCCTCAAAAGTAGGAGCCCCTACTTTTAGAGTTGCAAATTTGAGTAGGTTGAAAAGGTGGGGTGTGGGGGGCTAAAATTTGCCCCACCAGCTTAGGCATTTTTTTTTCCACTTGTTAGTCATATGAAAATTTTAAATTCTTGTGAATAGATTTTTTTCTATTTTTAAATTTATTTTTCATGTGAAATAAATATACTAAATAAAAAAATTGATGAGCCCAAGCTTCCATAAATTGTAGAGCTTAAATTTTTAAGCATGAATTCTACTACAAAACTCATGGGACCACTCTATTTAAAATAATCCTAAAAAATCTCATCAACATCAACTGAAATATTTTAAGAAGCCCCCTTTCATGGGACCACACCCTTATAGATTATAGATAGGGAAAATAGAGTAGTTAGAATTCATATTCATTAAGAAGATTATAATTATAGTTTCCAAAAAGATAAGTTTTAAAATAAAGTTTTACCTAGCTTCTTAGATATTATGATAAGGATAGACATATGTATCAATTTTCTTATTTTTAGATAATTCATTTCAAGAAATAAATTTGAAAAAATGGAAGGGAATTTTGAAGATTTAAGCGATTTCAAATCAATACCATCCTAATTTCCCTATGAATTTAACAAAGTCATATTATCCAAAAATTCAATAAACTACATGTAATCTAGGTAAAATGTGATATGAAAAACTAAATGTGATGGAAGTATTTTCTTTGTTTGAAAATGTAATTATAACAAAAAATAAATTCTACAATAGATTTTTTGTTTTACAAAAATACTTCTAGTTAGGAAAATAATGCCTTGTAAAAGATAAAAAGGACTTTTAAAAATATATTTAATCTGAAAAAAATACTTTATAAAAATTAGAAATACTTTAAAAAACATCTTCTAAGAGAAAAAAAAATTACTTCACAAGTACCTTTTACTTAAAGAAATACCTCCAATAGAACCTTCTATCTGGAAAAACATTTTCAAAAATGTTATAAAAGAAACATACAAAAAGAACAACCTTCAGAACTGTAGTGTGAGGTTTAGAATAAATCTTAGAACCAAAGACAAATAATGGTGATGAAAAATACATTGTCTTTAATAAAAACATTTCATCCAGCTATATATTATTTTTCAAAAACTATAAAAAAGTAAAAATAAATTATATAAACTGTTGAACAGAAAAAGTAAATGTGATGGACATATTCTGATTCCAAGAAGTTGTTGTAGACTTTAAAATAGATACATCCGTTTCCAAATGTGTATTTACATAAACTTTGACAAATTCAATCAATACGAATTTGCTTTCACATATATTCTTTCAATAACGGTAACTCACTAATTCTAATTCATAAATTTGAACGATGAATTACATTTCACACACATCTCAAAAACAGTAATTGATACAATGGATAGATTTACTCCAAAATGCCTACATTCATACATTGATCAATATGAATTGTGTTTCACACATCTTTTCAGAACAAATAGATTTATTATTATAATTGTCTACGTACATAAATCAATATGAACTTTCAGACATGTCCTTTCAACGACAATCAGGGATACCAAACTTTATTTCATGGAATGACGTTATTCAATGGAATGACTTTATAATGGAAGGACTTTATTCAATAGAATGCCTTTATTCAATCGAATGCCTTTTCAATGGAATGACTTTATTTAATAGAAATACTAAAGTCATTCCTTGCAAAGACAATAAGAGTATATTGTTTTCAATGGAATGTCTTTTCAATAGAATGACGTTATTGAATTGAATGACTAAAGTCATCCCTTGCAAAGACAATAAGTGTATATCATCCTTCATTGAATACGACATGATGACAATCTTAGGATACCTTGGTTTCTTTCCACACACTCATGCATAAAAAAAACATACTAATTATAAGAGTGTAGTGTAATTTGTGTAATATTATATAAATTGATGCATTTTGTACGTAAATCTATGCGACTAGATTTATTCTAATTGTCTACATACATAAATCAATATAAACTTTCAGACATGTCCTTTCAACGACAACCACAACTACCAAACTAAAATCAATAAGCATACATTTTTCAATTGTACGACTTTATTTCGTTGAATGACGTTAGTCAATGTAATGACTTTAATGGAAGGACTTTATTCAGTGAAATTCCATTTCAGTGGAATGCCTTTATTCAATGCAATGCCTTTTCAATGAAATGACTTTATTTAATGGATTTACTAAAGTCATTGCTTGCAAAGACAATAAGCGTATATCATTCTCTACTGAATACGCTATGATGGAAATCTTAAGATACCATGGTTTTTTCATCCACACTAATACATAAAAAATAATACTAAGGGAAAGGGACCAGTAGTCAATGGAATGACGTTATTGCGCTGAATGACTAAAGTCATCCCTTGCAAAGACAATAAGTGTATATCGTCCATCACTGAATACAACATGATGGCAATCTTGGGATACCTTGGTTTATTTCCACACATTCACGCATTGAAAAACTTACTAATATAATAGTTTAGTGTAATTTGTGTAATATTAATATAAATTGATGTATTTTGTTCGTAAATCTATGTAACTAGATTAATATTTTTGTCTATTGGAGGCTACACAAGGATATTAATATGTACATACAAAGTAAATCATTGGTTACCTTGAGAGGGTTAGGAAAATTGGGCAGCATACAAATTTCAAGCACATTAAATATGTACATAGTTATAAATTATATATAATTATATTTATTTATTTAATTATTGTTATCAATATTTTATAATGTGTGATAAAATAATAATTTTATTGTAATTTGGTGTGTGTGTGTGTGTGTGTGTCTATATATATATATATATATATATATATATATATATATATATATATATATATATATATATATATATATATATATATATATATATATATATATATATATATATATATATATATATATATATATATATATATATATATATTGAAGAGACACTAAAATCCTATAAATTAAAGAAACTACTATCAACAAAGGAAAAGAAAAATGAAGTCCAACAACATACCTATAACAAGACAACAAATTATGTTGTCTTTATCATTTAATTAAACTCAATTTCTTTTATCCCACAATTTAAATAGTTTTTACAAATTATTTTAATTGACTAATTATTTCTACTAATCAAATTAATTTAACTTCTCCCAAATTCTAATTCAGATTCCATTTCTAATTTCAATTTAATTTCTTTTCTCTCCAAATTTAATTTTGATTTTGCATGGAACCATAAGTGGCTAATGTTATCTGGTAAAATCTTACTAATAAAATTTGTCCTTAATGTTGTTGCAAACTATTTAATGTCAATTCTAAAAATTCTTAAACACTATTTAACTTTAGGCAGTTTTATGGTCATGGAATGATAATGTTGGGAACAAAAAGATTTAACGTGGAAACCCTGTGAAGGGAAAAACCACCTGGGACCGGTAACCCAAAAATGTTCACTCTTCTGAAGTGAGGTCGGTGAAGACCCAACCTTGTTAAAGGTTACAAACACACTATGATGTGTGACCTTGTTAGAGGATTTTAGACCAACTGTTATCATCCAACCAGCTTCACTATGGGGTTGATAGGATATCAATGCTCATTCTATGAATGAAACATATAAGACTTTCAAGTCCACTCTGTTAAGAGATTTCTCTGTTTACAATGGTTAAAATGTAACAGGAGTTGATCTGATTACAATACAACTTCAATTGCAAATGTTCAGATCTATATTTCGCTCATTCAAATCCCTTGATCAGTATAACAATTCTGTATCAACAATAATCAATGACTTACTATCGCTCGGTAATAGCTCTCTGACACTCGGTAAACTTTGTAGTTTGGTTCTCCTTAACCATTTTCATTAGGCATACATGAAGCTTGTGTTGGAAATATTCAAGAATTAACCGAGTTACTGAGAGGGGAGGGGTGAATCAGTAACTCCAAATTTTCTTTCAATTACAGATGTATTAACATGTAATTTACTTTAACCTTTGCATACAGAAAGCATGAAACTTAAAAAGCATTCACAATAATGACACATAGATTTGGTTACCTAGAAACCTTCCAAAAAGAAAGTAAAAATGGGGTGGGGATGAAACCCACAAAGCTTTAATACTGCAGAATAAAGTTGGCCAGTTAAGGCTTACTATTTGATCACTTCTGATGATCTACCCTGTTAGGAGCAATAAGGATTGCTAAATCCACCTTGTTAAAGGATTTACAAACATACAATGAAGTATGCACTCGGTAAAGAGATTTTACAAAAGACTGTTAAGTCTACCCGGTTAAAGGATTTAGTACTGATTCACCTGTTAGGATGAAATAGTAGATCTCTTGCTTTGCAACTGGATTGCTGATTGAGATTCGCTGATGTACTGATCACCTTCTATGATGAATTTGTCTTTTCTGTTCCTTATACTGCTGAAGCCCTTTGTAATTCGCTTATCTCTGCCTTTCTTTTTTTTTCACATATATGCTTCTTACATGCATCTTGACATTTTTACAACATTGTTTATATACAGGTCTTAAACAATTAATTACAATTACAATTACAAAGTCGGCTTGACAAATAAACATAAGTGCTACTAAGTCGGCCCAAGTATGGTTACACAGTTCCTGCAAACTAACTCGGTGACTTTCTGATACTCGGCGTCCACTGCATTACTCGGCATCGTCATGCACTCGGTAGAAGTGAAGGCACGGTTCATACTGACCACTCGGTAGGTTTTGAACTCGGTAAATACTGGTGACTCGGTAGACATGATGTTACTCGGTTTACACTGTCCTGCTTGGTTTGTACTAACTTGCTCAGTTTGCACTGTCTGCTCGGTTTGTACTGTCTGCTCGGTTTGCACTTTCTGCTCGGTTTGCACTGAGAATGCAAATAAGTGTTGTCACTAGTGGCAATTCTGCTTAATGCCAACAATCTCCCCCTTTGGCATTAGTGACAAAAAACACTTATTGGCCAAAACTTATATACATGAATCATGCTGAGTTTTATTTTGATTTTTCAAAATTTGTCTTTGCTATAGGGCTTTATACATTGTCTCCCCATTTCAATGTGCTAACTGTTTCTATACAAATCTTCTTCTATACATATCTCCCCCTTTTTGACGATAATGCCAAAGGTGTATATACAAGTTATTTACAGAGAGAATCCAAAATTTGATAGAAAATCAGAATGTACCTTCATTATTAGTGCCAGGGTTCTGTCCCAACTTTCTTGCAGAATCTTGCATGTTTGGATTGCAATTTGGACTTCTGCAGAGAGTTCAATCATGTGATCTGCTATAGAGAACTGATTGTCATGAATCAATGTTTTAGAATGTTCAATGTGCTTATACATTGTATTCATGATGGGAAGGATCATGTGTTGGATGTCTAGCAGTGTGGACCGGATCCTTGTGTCTTCTTTCAGTAGATCTGACTACATATTTGATAGATATGAGATTTTCATGTGATGAGTAGAGCTTGAACTTGGTTCAAGTTGCAGCTTCTGTATGCTAATCTTCATATCCTCATCCATTTTATTCATTTTATCCTTAACATCCTTTGTGAACTTGGCAATATTGCACAATCTGGCCAAAAGAGAGGTAGCATTCGAATAGGTAGATTCAATGTTTGACAAAACTGAAGACAATTCTACTTGGTTAATAGCTATGTGCTGAGCAATGTGCTCAAGCACTTTATTGTTGAATCTCTTCTCAGCTCTTTCAACTAACTTTTCTATCCCAGATGAATCCTCATTGTATTTATTGACTGCTTCTGCTAATTGTAGCAAAACATGTTGGGAGGAGTCTACTTTAATACCTAATGCATCAGACAAAATGTCCTTAGCATCTTTGATGATTTGATATTCCTTGTCTCTCTCCTCTTTAAGCTTCTTTTGTTTTGCTTTCCTTTGAAGGATTTCACCTATATTTTGCATTTGGTCCGCTGATAGATTTGCAAAATCTAATGTTGGAATCTCTATTTCTTCATCTAGGTCTATATCCTCTACTCGGTAGAGCTTTAGGCTTATCTATGCTTAATGCCTTAGTAGTAGTGATAGTAGATATAGTAGGGCTGGCTATAGAGACTGGTATACTTTCTACTGGAGAGCTTAAAATATTTACACTTGTAGAATCAAAAACTGGAAAACTTACTGCTGAAAAACTTGATGATGAGGGAGACTGCAACTCGGTGGAAGAAATGGTAGTTGCTTCTGTTGTTGCAATAGATGATTGGACAAATGTTGAAGTTGTCACAACCATGCTTGAAGGTGTCTCCGGGCTGGATGTAGAAACTTTTACTGGAGAGGTAGGAAGGGATGCAATGACTTCTGCTGCTATCTCACAGTATCATCTACCTCAGTGGCTTCTTCTTGTTCATCACTGTCATCTTCAATGTCTTTTATTATGACTGTTTCAATACTCGGTTGGTGAAGATGGTATATGTTCTTCCATGTAGCATTTGCAGCCTTCACAACCGATTCAATATTGTTGATCAGAATCAAACAAGTATTGAACTTTAATGTCATCTTACTTTCATTTTCTTTTAATGCCTTCTTTACTTCATCATTTTTCAAGCTCAGCATTAACTGTCTCAGGGTTTGATCAAATATGTCTATCACAGTTTGCTTTGCATTGCTCCATCTCATTTTTATTGGATTTAATAGAACTGCTGGAACCTGTGGGGCTATTTCCTCAGGAGAGTATTTCCACTGTCCCATCTTTTCAATAATAGCATCTTCTATTTCCTTCTGTTCTATTTCCGATCTGGTTTCATATTTAAAAGATTTTATGTTACTTACTCCAGGTCCTGATCCGTCTCTAAAGAGTTTGATCCTTTCTTGAAAGTTTAGAGGAGGCCTTTTGAATACTATGTCTTTATCTGCCTTGTCTGCCTTGTCTACCTTACCTCTTGCATTTCTCCTTGTAAATACAGCAGTGGGAGGCTTAGGTGCCCTAGTGATGAATACCTTTCCTTTCTTCTTTGCAGGTTCTGGTTCCTCTATTTTCTCATCCTTTTCTTCTTCTTCTTCATCTTTATCTTCTTTGTCCTCGGTTATCATTTGCATTTTGGCTATCCTCTTCTTTCCCTTGTTTACCGCCTGTGGAAGCTTTATGCTTAGTTCAATTCTCACCTTAGCTTCATCATATGTTCCAAAATATGGAGCTTTGGGATTGACAGGCTGATTAAGAAGAGCTTCAATGATATTCTTGGTTTCATCAATATTTACCTCATAAGGAAGAGGTTTTACATACACAGTCCTCAGTTTAGCTGCTTGAATATATACATTGTCACAATCCACCATAAAACAAATGTCATCCTTGTAATCTTCCACCAACTTCTGTGGAATCCAGAATTTGTCATTCATTTTCTCTTTGAAAGACTCACAATAATTATCCATGATGCTTTCAAAATTTTCACCCATTTCTGAGATATATTCATTTATTTCATAAAGGACTGGTACATCTTTTCTCCATATAAATTTTCCTTTAGAAGGGAAGAATTTTTGAGCATAGAAGAATAAACAGACCAATAAGGATCCAAACTTACATGGATTGTTTTTGGAAGTTTGAATGCTTTCCATGTTTTTGTTAAACTGCTTTAACAATAAGTCTGCTAGGTCAAATGTTAAGTTGTTCTTGACCACTTTGTATGCTAGGTCAATAGCTTCACAGGAGACACTATCTGTCGACTAGAACTGTAAATCTTATGGGCAATAATGTGTGTACCAAACTTCAGTTCAGCATCGGTAATGCTGCTAACTTTCATGCCTCTACCATCCCACTCGGCTAGGGTTTTCTTCTCTAGTTCCGTCCGACCTAGGGTTTTTGTAGTTTTTGCTTTGTTCAACATGGGAAGACTGGTGATCTGATGAATCATCTTCTTTGTGATCTCTAAGGGTTGCTCAAGCCAAATCTTGCCATCATGTACATGGCTGAGAATATATCTAACCCATTTATCTCAAAAGTTTCGAGGTAGATGTGCAATGTGAACTAAACCTTTATCTTCCAGATGTTTGTGCTCAGGTTTCAGAATACCATCCACACATAGTTCTTCATGCACAATATCTAGCTCTAGGTTCCCCATTTCATGAATTGAACAGTTGAAATGATTGCGAATATCGTTAATAAGTAGTACCTTAGGAGGAATCTGAGATTGAGCTCCGTTTGGATCTAGGGCTGCTACAATTGCGGGCACGATCTTGAAATCTGGTGCTTTCCATTCCCCTTGGACTAACATATCAGATCCTTTCTTCGCTAAGGTGCTGGATGATGCCATGGTAGCTCACAGAAAATTCCTTTCGCAAAAGTATTGAATTGCTGGGTTGCTCTTGAAATTTTCTGCTCTCAAAGTGCTAAAGGTTCGCGGTGAAGAATGAGTTCGATTACTTATTTTTTGTTTATAACTCTGTCATTAATGCTCAGTACAAATTAAGGTATGAATTCCGACAGACTGTCACCCACTAAGAATTAATTGCTCGGTAAAGACTTCGCAACTTGGTGAACTTGAGAATTCATATTGCTCCGACCTCGCTCGGTAAAGATTGGTACCGACCTTGCTCGGTAAAAGACTGATACCGACCTTCCTGTGATCTTACTGCATCTTGTATGCTAATTTAGATCTTTCTTTTAATTCAGTTCTGGAACTGCTTGAGATTGGTCTATGAGAATACAGTTCCAGTGCTTTCCTGGAAATTTAGTTTGAGTCGGTAGAGCCATCCATTCCATTACTTGGACTGGTTTTCTTAGTAGATTTAGGAATCCATTTTTGTCTTACCTGTTTCCTGACCTTAGTTGCTTCATTCTTCTTTCCATCTTCAACTTCACTAGCATTCATGCAGTTTCTGGCTATGTGACCGAGTTTAGTGCATTTGAAGCATCTTACGGTAGTATCTCTTTTCCTTAGATGATGTTTTATGCAATTCATGCCAATGTGTCCATATTCTCCACAGTAATGACATCTACACCAGGTGTTGTAGTCCCATCCAAACATTGCTTTCATAATTTGTTCTGCTAGATTGAATATTTTGGATCTGCACTCGGATGCCTTGTGACCTTGTTTGTTGCATTTGTGACAATTACCTCTGAATCTTGGTTTTTCCCTGCATTCATTTGCTTTGTGACCAGGTTGATTACAATTGTAGCATTTTCCATTGAATTCTACCTTTTTATTGCTCCAACATTTATTTGAAGTATGTCCTATTTTACCACAGTGATTACAAGTAGGTTTCTGATTCCTTTGAGTACCTTACTTAGAAGATTCACCTTCTCCTTTGTATCCAAGTCCTGCTTTTCCTTTTTGCCTATGAAGATTTCGTTCATACAGCTGATTCAAGTCTTCTTGGCTTTTCAGCATTCCTTCATTGATTTGTTTTTCAGCGTTTAGGTCATCCACCAATCTTAGATTGATTTCCTTTTCAGATCTTAGTTCTTCTCTTGTGCTTTCTATTTCTGATCTTAGATTCAGAATTTCCTCATTTGTATGAGAGATCTGATCAATTAGGTTTTCTAGCTGAAGGGTTTTATTTTGGACTTCAATGTTCCTTCCATCTAATTCATCTTTCAACTTGTTTCTTTGTTCCAAGATCTCACAAAATCTTGTAGAGTGTAGCTCTTGTTCTCTTTTTAATTTTCTCACTTCTTCCTGCAGAGACCCATTCTTTTCTAGGAGTTCTTTGACAGCATTGTTTGCTTCATCTGAGCTATTTGAGGGAAAAAGATCTTCAATCTTTTCTTCAATGTAATTCTGATCATTCATCTGATTTGCAAGTTCCTTCCTTCTTCTTAGGGATTGGGAAAGATGTTCTTTTGCTTCTTTGAGTTTAGCTATGGCCATTTCCAGATCTAGCTTTTCATTTTCAATCACCTTGTTCAATTTGAATACCTCCATTGTCCTGGATCTTTGCTCAAGCTAGTTAAGCTTTGTCTTGAGAACCAATGCTGCTCTGATACCAATTGTTGGAAATATTCAAGAATTAACCGAGTTACTGAGAGGGGAGGGGTGAATCAGTAACTCCAAATTTTCTTTCAATTACAGATGTATTAACATGTAATTTACTTTAACCTTTGCATACAGAAAGCATGAAACTTAAAAAGCATTCACAATAATGACACATAGATTTGGTTACCCAGAAACCTTCCAAAAAGAAAGTAAAACTGGGGTGGGGATGAAACCCACAAAGCTTTAATACTGCAGAATAAAGTTGGCCGGTTAAGGCTTACTATTTGATCACTTCTAATGATCTGCCTTGTTAGGAGCAATAAGGATTGCTAAATCCACCCTGTTAAAGGATTTACAAACATACAATGAAGTATGCACTCGGTAAAGAGATTTTACAAAAGACTGTTAAGTCTACCCGGTTAAAGGATTTAGTACTGATTCACCTGTTAGGATGAAACAGTAGATCTCTTGCTTTGCAACTGGATTGATGATTGAGATTCGCTGATGTACTGATCACCTTCTGTGATGAATTTGTCTTTGCTGTTCCTTATACTGCTGAAGCCCTTTGTAATTCGCTTATCTCTGCCTTTCTTTTTTTTTCACATATATGCTTCTTACATGCATCTTGACATTTTTACAACATTGTTTATATACAGGTCTTAAACAATTAATTACAATTACAATTACAAAGTCGGCTTGACAAATAAACATAAGTGCTACTAAGTCGGCCCAAGTATGGTTACACGGTTCCTGCAAACTAACTCGGTGACTTTCTGATACTCGGCGTCCACTACATTACTCGGCATCATCATGCACTCGGTAGAAGTGAAGTCACAGTTCATACTGACCACTCGGTAGGTTTTGAACTCGGTAAATACTGGTGACTCGGTAGACATGATGTTACTCGGTTTACACTGTCCTGCTTGGTTTGTACTAACTTGCTCAGTTTGCACTGTCTGCTCGGTTTGTACTGTCTGCTCGGTTTGCACTGTCTACTCGGTTTGCACTGTCTGCTCAGTTTGCACTGTCTGCTCGGTTTGCACTATCTGCACGGTTTGCACTGTCTGCACGGTTTGCATTGAGAATGCAAATAAGTGTTGTCACTAGTGGCAATTCTGCTTAATGCCAACAGCTTGTTCATGCGATAATTCTATAGTCCTTCTTTCGGCATGAGTTTCATAAGGAAACCCTAGTCTCTTGAATAGACAAGTAAACCATTTTCTTTTCCTCCACTAGATTTTTCCTCTTATTCTCCTTCATCCATTTTGCCGCTTAAACCTTCCTTGGTAGTTGTGCCAATAACACATTTTCATTTCATCCTTTAGATCTTCCTTGAATTATGCTAGCCGTTGATCTTCGTAACAAACATTATCTCCATCACTGATTTTGACGTACTTTACAACTCATTAATCCTTAACGGCTAAACTAATCATTTACTTCATTTTCTCCTGCTCGGTTAACAAAGAAATGTGTCGGTGAACACAAGCTTAGTTTATACTATGCTCAGTATACACTACACTACTTGGTGTATACTGTGATGCTTCATCAACCGACCACACCGCCTTGTGTCTTTCAGTTCTTTTCCTGATCATAGATGAATGAAACATAATCAAGTCAATAACATAAGGTCATAGACTCATCAGCAAGTTACCCAATGTATTCCTTATCCTCATCTGTCATATACATCTTCCTCATGTAGATATTTCTGTTCTTCATCTCTCTTACTCCTTTTCTACAGATGTTTAGGTATAGTAACTTACAAAATAAGTGTTATCAAACTAGTTGACATCAATGACAACATATTACTGATTTAATCATATTACATATCTAATCAGAAACTCAGTGATCTCTAATCACAGATCTTCAATTAGGTTCTAAATTAGTTGTAGTTCATCAATCTCTCCCTTTGGCATTGATGGCAACTCAAGTAATATGAAATATACCATACACATACCAAATATGTATTCTACAACTTTGTGAACAAATGTTGTACAAGCTCTCCCTAGCTTAATATGTTTAATCACTATGTTACTCCACAACATTAAAAATGCACCTTTGACATTATGCAAATATGATCTTTTTAGCACTCAGATTCCTTCTTCTATTCTCAGTAACTGATCTTCAGTGCTATCCCTTTCTTCCAGTTTGTCTCTCCCTTAGATAGATGTTTCAGTGTTCTCATTGGTGCATATTATTTCATATTTTTTATCTCTCCCTTTGACAACAATGCCAAAGAAACAAATAAACATACAACTCTTTTGTAGCCATGTAACTCTCTATTGTCTGGTGCATACTCTGTATCTCTGTATACTGATATGGTAATCTGTTCCAGTTCTCCAAACTTTTCACAACCTTAGACATGATCCAAAGTGTGAACTATGCTGCATCAACATGAATGATCTTCTGATAAGATTAGGCTGATGCAACATCCAAATCACATTAGTGATTGGTAGACAGGGGATGGACCCCAAGTCTAGTCCTTAAGTATTCAAATGTATCCTTTGGTAGAGGCTTTGTAAATATGTCTGCAAGTTGTTCTTTTGATGTAACAAATTCTAGCTTATCTTTCTTCTCCTGTACTTATTCTCTTAAGTGGTGATACTTGATTGATATATGTTTTGTTTTAGAGTGCATCACTAGATTCTTTGAAATGTTTATTGCACTGGTGTTATCAGAGTATATAATCACCGGCTTGGTGATTATCTCATTCATACCTTCTAGAACTTCCTTGATGTATGCAATATTTGAATAGTTTGTAGCAGCAACAACATACTCTACTTTGGCTATAGATTGAGAAATGCAAGCCTGCTTCTTACTTGTTCAAGTAACAAGTCTTTCACCAAAGAAAAAAGCTCCTCCAGTGGTACTTTTTTTGTCATCCACATTTCCAACCCAATTAGTGTCGGTATAGACTCTTAGTTCAAACTTACCTTCCTTAGGATACCATAATCCATAATCTTCTAGTTTCTTCAGGTATCTTAAGATTCTTTTTGTAGCAACCATGTGTGACTCTCTAGGGTTTGCAGAAAATCTTGCAAAAATTTCCACATCATGTGCTATGTCTGGTCTACTATGCACTACATACATTAACTTACTAATCATAGATCAGTACAATGTCTGGTTCACCTCTGTAGTTTCATCTTCCTTAGTTAGTTTATATCTAGTAGCCATTGGTGTTCCCATAGGTTTAGCATCTTACATGCCAAATGTCTTCAATACTTCCTTGATATATTTGGATTGTGTGATGAATATACCATCATTCTACTGAATCACTTGTAGTCCTAGAAAGAACTTAATCTCTCCAAAAATAGACATGCCAAATTCACTTCTCATTTCATCAGCAAATGACTTACAAATTTGATCTTGTCCTCCAAAAATAATGTCATCCACAAATATTTTAGCAATAAGAATAGTATCATCAGTATCTCCTTTCATATACAAATTGTTGTTCTCACTTGTTCTAACAAATCCAATACTTAACAAATAAGTATGCAGCCTCTCATACTAGGCTCTTGGTGCTTGCTTCAGGCTATATAAAGCTTTATGTAATCTACATACCATATATTTCTTTTTTGGATCCACGAATCCTTCAAGTTGTTTTATGTAGACTTCTTCTTCAAGTATCCCATTCAAAAATGTTGACTTGACATCCATTTGGTAAACTTTGAACTTTTTGTGTGCAACATATGCAAGTAAAATTCTGACTCCTTCTAATCTAGCAATAGGTACAAATTTTTCACCATAATCAATTCCTTCCTCCTGTGCATATCATTTTCATACTAATTTGGCTTTATTTCTTGTTATCTCTTCATTTTCATTCTGCTTGTTCCTGAATATCCACTTAGTATCAATAACATTCTTATCTTTAGGTCTGGGTACTAAGGTCTATGTTTTTTTCTTCTCTATCTATTATATTTCCTCTTTCATTGCATTAACCCATTCATCATTTTCTAATGCAACTTTTACATTCTTCGGTTCATATTCACAAACTAGACATGTACCTTGTCTTGTCTTACTCCTTGTTTGCATGCTAGCTTGTCTGTCTCCAATGATTTGTGTCTTAGGATGATGTCTTCTGAAAAAACTTGTGAGCATCTAATTTATTCTTTCTTGTTCATCCTGTGCAGGTTCATTTGCTTGCTTGATAGGTCATTACTGCTCATCAGTTTCTTTTTCTTGTTCCTCGGTATTGTTTTCCTGCTGACCGCTTTTCACTACTTGCGGTGTCGATAGGTACTCAGGTTGTTTAATGTAAGTGAATCTACTATAGTCCTCAGGTTCCTTTTTGCTTTCCTCTACATTCTTATCATCAAACTCATCAACTCAAACATTAGTACTTTCAATCATTTTATTAGTAACTCTGTTTAGACACTTGTATGCTTTACTTTTACTTGAATATCCTAGAAATATTCCTTCTTCACCTATTGAGTCAAACTTTCCATTTCTTTCATCTTTCAGAATAAAACATTTGCTTCCAAAATTTTTGAAATAACTTACAGTGGGTTTATCTCCAAACCATAACTCATAGGGTGTCTTATTAGTGTCCTTTAGTTGTACTCAGTTTAGCACATAGACAGCAGTGCTAACAACTTCTTTCCAGTATGTTTGAGGAACATTCTTTTCTATCATTAATGTCCTTGCACAGTCAATAATTGACCTATTCCTCCTTTCAGCAATTCCATTCTGCTGGGGTGTCCTAGGTGTAGAGACCTATCTTTTAATACCATGCTCATTACAAAAATTAGTAAAGTCATTAGAGATAAATTCACATCCTATATCAGATCTTAAGCATTTCAATTCTTTACCAGTCTCTTTTTCTAATTTTTCTTTATAACACTTGAACATCTTGAATGCCTCAGATTTTTCTTTTAAGAACATGACAACCATCATCCTAGTATAATCATCAACAAAAAGAATAAAATATCTATCTCCATAATAACTCTGAGTTCTCGTAGGACCTCATAGGTCAGTATGAACCAACTCAAGTATCTTCTTTGTTGAGTAATCTTTTCTTTTGAAACTAGACTTAGTCATCTTACCTTTCTGACATTCATGACACATAACATGATCATGCTTTGTCAAGTTAGGGAGACCTCTAACTCTTTTCTTTTTACTAATCTTAATCATGTTATCAAAATTCACATGACATAACCTCTTATGCCACAACCATGCATCTTCATCTTTCATCAATAAACAAGAAGACTAATCATTATCAAGATAAAATAGATTACCTCTGGATTGTGTACCAGTTCCAACAAGTCTTCCTCCATCATCAAATATTTTCACCTTTTTTATCTCAAAAGAAACTTGGTGGCTTGAATTGTTCAGCTATGCCACACTTAGCAAGTTATAGTTTAATCCTCTTACCCAATAAGCATTTTCACATTTTAATCTATCATTTATCATCAGGGATCCTTTACCTCTTACCATACAGGGTGCATCATTTCCCATTCTTAGAAATCCTCCATCGTATTCTTCAAGATAATCAAAATTTTCTTCATCACCAGTCATGTGATGTGTACAGCCGCTATGTATAATCCATGTATCATTCTTATTAACCTTAGAGATAAGTGCTATCTGTATATACCTTTCATCTTCTTTGAAAACATCCTTCATTGCCACAAATACTACCTCCACATCATCATCAGTGTTGGTATCGGTGATATCTTCTTCCTCAGCAATGTAGCATACCTTCTTGCCTTTGTCATTATTATCTCAATTTTCTCTATTGTAGTGTTGGTAGCCTCTGTTGTATCTTCTCCCATAGCTTCCTTCAGATTGGCCTTTGGTTCTATCATCATCTTTCTTGTGTGGACATCTAGCAGCAATGTGGCCAACTTCTTTATAGTTAAAGAATGCTAGAGGTAATTTGCCTCTATATCTTCCTTTCCCTTTAGGTAACCTTCTGGCCATAAGAGCTTCAAGTTCATCAAGCTCATCGTCAGTATTGCTATCACTATCATCCTTATTTCTACTACTAGACTTACCAATCTTTAGAGAAGTCATGAAAGTGGATTCAACATTGGATAAAACACTATTATCAAAATTATTCGATTCAAGTGTTGTAATATTTCCAATCAGATTATCAAGAGTGAGTGTGATGTTAGGTGCTGACCTATTTTCATGAATTGCAGATATTCTAATTGCATAGATAGGCAATAGGGTTCTCAAAATTTTTCTTACCACAATGTCTTCATCAATAACTTCATCTAATGCTCTAATAGCGTTAACTACCTCTTTTATTATGTTTGTGTACTACATAATGTTTTCACCTTATTTCATCTTCATGTCATTGAATCTTCCTCTTAATCTTTTGGCTCTTTCTCTCTTGACATTCGTATCACCACTATAAATTTGAGCTAGTTTATCCCACATCTGCTTAGCAGTAGTAAAGTCCTTAATGTCTTCAAATTCAGCATTTGAACATGCATCAACAATCTCCATCATAGTAACATTATGTTCATGCATGTCCCTTAGTTGATCAAGGGTCAAGGGACTAGCGGGTGGTGCAAGGTATCCATTTGTCATCAGATCTAGGGCAGAATTCTCAATCCTGGATATATGCAGCTTCATTTAACTTTGTCATATTGTGAAGTTATCCTTGTTTAGCTTTGGCACTTCCCTCTTAAACACTTTGAGACCTTTGTGCTGAAGTCCTTAAAAATTTGTTCCAAGCAACCATAGCTTTGATACCAATTGTTAGAATAACTAAGAGGGGGGTGAATCAGTTATCCACAGTCTCAAATCAAAATGTATAATCCAAAACAATTTACTTTACTTTCTATAGCTCGGTAACATAAAACACTATACTATCTGTGCTTTTACCGATTACCAGTCAATAACAACTAATGATTACTGATCAAATCTAACATGTAATATGCAAAGTATGATAACAATCAATGACCAAAATGAACACATAACACAAAAGATTTAACTTGGAAACCCTGTGAAGGGAAAAAAACACCTGGGACCGACAACCCAAAAATGTTCACTCTTCTAAAGTGAGGTCGATGAAGACCCAACCCTGTTAAAGGTTACAAATACACTATGAGGTGTGACCTTGTTAGAGGATTTTAGACCAACTATTATTGTCCAAACAACATTCACTATGGGGTTGACAGGATAACAATGCTCATTCTATGAATGAAACATATAAGACTTTCAAGTCCACTCTATTAAGAGATTTCTCTGTTTACAATGGTTAAAATGTAATAGCAGTTGATCTGATTAGAATATAACTTCAATTACAGATGTTTAGATCTATATTTCACTCATTCAAATACTCTGATCAATATAACAATTCTATATCAACAATAATCAATGACTTACTATCACTCAGTAATAGCTTTCTTACGCTTAGTAAACTCTACAGTTCGGTTCTCCTTAACTAGTTTGATCAGGCATACATGAAGCTTGTTCATGCGATAATTCTACAGTCCTTCTTCTTCCAGCATGAGTTTCATAATGAAACCCTAGTCTCTTAAATAGATAAGTAAACCATTTTCTTTTCCTCCACTAGATTTTGCTACTTATTCTCCTTCATCCATTTTTCCACTTAAACCTTCCTCGACAATTGTGCCAGTAACACATTTTGATTTCATCCTTTAGATCTTCCTTGAACTATGCTAGTCATTGATCTTCATAACAAACATTATCTCCATCATTGATTTTGATGTACTTTACAACTCATCAATCCTTAACGGCTAAACTAATCATTTAGTTCCTTTTCTCTTGCTCGGTTAACAAAGAAATGTGTTGGTGAACACAAGCTCACTTTATACTATGCTCGGTATACACTACACTACTTGGTGTATATTGTGATGCTTCATCAACTGACCACACTACCTTATGTCTTCCAATTATTTTCCTCATCATATATGAATGAAACATAATCAAGTCAATAACATAAGGTCATAGACTCATCAACAAGTTACCCAATGTATTCCTTATCCTCATCTGTCATATATGTACACTCAAAATGTGCACTTCTCTAACCATTGATTCCAAGGGCATCCATGGATTGGAAACCTTGAAAAGTGACCTAGAGCTCCCTAGGCATGGAGTGCAAGGGTGTTTAGACGGCTCTCAACTAGAGCTATTAAGCATGCAACCTTGCTAGTAAACTATGCAATGAGAGATTCAAAGAGACAAGGGAAAGAATGCCAATATCTTCAAGAATCACAATAAAAAATGCAATGCAAGCTATGCTAGAATGAGAATGCAAGAATGAAACTAAACTATGGAAATGAGAGTGTTACATGCCATTACTAGTTAAACTATGTGAACTAAGCTAAAGCATGAAAGGAAACTAAGCTAAGAATGCCATGAGAACTAACCTACAATGCAAATATGAGAACTAAAATGCAACAAGTTCTTCAAAAGCTCCAATGGCACCAAGAAAACCTACAACATAACATTTGCACCAAGAGTGGGGATCCTAGAATGAGAAGAGAGCTCTCCTTTTAAAGATAAATAGACCATGGAGATTGAGAGGAAAAAGATTTGATCAAGGGTGGAGTTTGAAAGTGGGAGCAATCCTTGTGCACAAGTCTCCTCCAGTGAGAAATAAGTGTTGACTTTTGTGCCCCATGTGAGAAAAAAAGCCTTTTCTTCTTATTTATTAAATAGGAATAATGTTTTATTTGTGCAACTTAGGATAAAAGGTAAGTGGGGGCTTTTTATTTAATAAAAGGAGAGGGAATTTCTTTTAATTAAATAAAGACTTAAGATAAAATGGTTAATCCATAGAATATAATTGAATAAATGATAAAATTAAGATTTGATCAAGAATAAGCAATTGATAAATTTAGCAAATAATGCTAGAAAGGGGCTAATAGTCTAGATGACCATTTTTGGGTGATTACATTTTCCCCTCTTTGACTAATGTGTGATCAATCTGGGAACACATTACGTCAAAGAATAGATCAACCAAGAAGGCAATAGATAGAGATCTGACTCCAAATAATGAAGTCTAGAGAGATAGTAAATCTTGCATGGTCAGCCTGGTAGCGACAATACTGAGCACTTAGGCAAGAGATGGACACTATCAGAACTCAAGATGAGAACTAACATGTCAAGAACAATAGATAGATAGATAGATCAATCAGAGAAAATGGAATGGTCAAGCATATCCTCTGGAGAATAGATGATAGAATATGTCTTCCGCCTCGGGATTGAAATCAAAATGAGGTAGAGGGAATGCAGAAGCAAGATGAGAGAAACATGATCAAATCACCAGAAATCATAATCAAAGATGAAAGATAACAGGATAACCATCAAGAAGTGAAAATATGCCCCAGTTTGACTAGGTTTGACTGAGAAAGATATAGGATAAATATAAAGTCAAAACCTTAGAGAGATGAAGTGAAGGAAATGAATGAGAGACTAGAAGGTTGAGAGAGATGGAGATGAAGAAATGAAGATGCCCTAGCGAAGATCGAAAGAACAGGCCTCAAACGGTCAGCCAACTGCGCAAAAGAAGGAAAAATTTTAAAATGCAATTTTGACCATCAAGATGAACTCAGATTTTGATTTCAATCCTGAAAATGGATCTAAGACATTGAAATTAGCTAGGGGTGCAATTTTTGCAAAATTTTGAGATGTTTTGAAAATTAGGTCAAAATGCCATATTAGGTCAAAATGCTATATAAGGGGTGAAAAGGTCATTTTCAAATTTATTTGTCTTATGTGAGTTTTGAGAACTTTGAGAGATCTGAGAGAGATTATAGCTCAGTAGGTAGGCATTTCCATTCACACACATTGATTCGAGTGTGGTCGGTTGCACAACTAGCCTCCTCAGTATGGTGCCCCGGTAAGTTTTCATAAAAACTAGCCATTTTGAGTCATTTTTAACATTTAAAGCATGTTTTTTGAATTTTTGAATTATACTTTAGAAAAAAATCTGCGATACTTTTAAAAGTATTGCACACCTGCTGTATAGTCTATCGTGTAAGACTTTGTGGGGCCACAAATTGTTGCACCACCATCTAGGAAAGTATCGCATGAGCTTGGATGAAATGTCATGTGACCTGGTGTCAACTATCGCACGAAGAAAAAGTACTGCATGACTATACAAGAAAGTATCACATGATATAGTATCAGTAGACAGTGTCACACTAGTATAACAAGAAGTATCGTATGACTTTAATTTGAGTAATATATCATATGTAGAGACAATTTTTTCTTTTGAGATTACTTGTACTAATTTTGGACATCCATCACGACATGTTCTGATAGTTGGTTTGCAGGTTTATGGCTTGCAAGAGGTTCTATCGATGCTCATCATCAGAGCACTAAGGGTGGTTGGGTTGTGCTATGTCCAGGATCTGGATGATCCAGGGAGAGAGGCTTTGTCTCAGATGGGTTTCAGCTACTTGTTGGAGATGCCCCATATATGGGAAAACCACAAGTTATTGACAACACTGGCAGAGAGGTGGCATAGTGAGCATAACACCTTTCACTTGCCAACTAGAGAAGCCACTATCACACTTGAGGATGTCTACCAGATCCTTAGTGTACCAAGCCATGGAGATGCGGTGAGCATAATCATGTTTGTAGAGATGTTCATTAATGTAGTGTTTCCATATGATGAAAACTGACATTTTTTTTGTTGGCATAGGTATACTATGATCAGAATCCTAGATAGACATCTCAATTGGGACCATCTGATAGAGGATTATGGTTGAGACTATCTAGTGCCATGCATCATGTGCTCCATAGTAGCACAGGCTCTGATCACTAACTAGAGTCAAAGAGGGTTCCCACTAGGCTGGGGGAGACTGGTCACAAACCTAGTGGCATGACCTAGATGGATGGTGTGGGGGCCAGTGATCCTTGCAGATATGTATCATGAGCTACACAAGATCATCTATAGGGACCACCGATCACGGGTATGCAGGGCTGTCCTAGTGTAGATATGGACGTGGGAGCACATAGCTATTGTGCAACCATAGGTACAACCTCAGGAGTGGAGGACTCCCTACATATATTGATATACTAGGCTCATCACACAACTGCATAGTGGGGACCTCATATATTATAGGAGGTTGTTAGATGAGTTGATGACATTTGAGTGGAGGCCATATAGGTAGTGCAAGCAGTGGAGGGATGAGGATCGGGTACATGCTATGTAGCCGACCATTACTAGGTAGGCATGTAGAGATTATGGAGTATTTTGTGATTACTTGAGTGTGGAGGTAGTTTGGTAGGCAACAAAGAGTGGTAGTAGAGACCACTACATATGCTAGGGTATGGGAGAAGGAGACACTGGGATGGATGTTGATGCTAGATTACTAGCAAATAGTGGGGTTGCGGCAGGAGCCATGGGACTACCTGTCAGACATGGCAGATGTAGGGGCAGATGTGACGTACATAGCAAAGCATTAGAGACATCCATTCCTAAGGTTTACAGTCCTAGATGCATAGCCATAGGCATCGGGTGGGGATGGAGAGGATGGAGGAGGGGGAGGTAGGAGGAGAGTAGAGGTAGGCCAGGGTTCCCAATCGGGTGGCCAAAAATGGTCACACCGATAGGCGGAGGAGGAGGGGGAGGAGGAGGAGGAGGTGAGACTAGTTCACTGATGGGTTGAGGCAGGGTAGGAGCAGCCTGCAACCAGAGGAGGAGGGGATCTCTAGGCTAGGGTCCAAGCCTTAGAGGCTGAGGTGCAATAGCTGTGGACCATGATCACTATTCACAATCAATAGCTTATGGATGTGTGGGCTGAGATAGATCGATGGGAGAGAGTGGCATAGGATGATGCCATAGAGATATGGAGGGAGGCAGCATGGGCAACATACTACCATGGATTGTACATAGCATCTGTGCCTAAGGGTTAGTGATTGCCACTCTACTCTGAGAGGGAAGGGAGGTCCAGACATGCTAGTTGATAGGATGGCACCACTAGCTCCACCAGAACCTCCTACAGATGAGGGGGTGAGCCAGTCCTAGGTTTAGGCTTTTGGATGTATAGACATGTCTTGAGACTTTATCTAGGTTTTCAGATCTCATATTGTATTTGTATCATGATATATATATGATATGACTGGATTATGATATATCTTGTGTACTTGTATCATTGTGATAGATGTTTTAGTATTATTGTCTTATTATATTGCTCAAATGTATGATATATGATTATAAATGCTCATGTATAGTTTCTCTCATGGATGTATGTTTAGTTCTCATGTTATGATATAGACTCATGTTTCTGAAAATGATCTTTTTTATATATAATGATAAGATTAACCCCTTGTGATGACATGAATAGAAAAGGATGTGCTATGAAAGACAAGAAGTGAAAGACATGATCGAGAAGAAGCGAAATGTGAGTGTAGTTAACTGACAAGTCTGTGAAAGATGAAAGGAGAGCTCTCTCCATATGCAAGATGCAAAACTAAGATAAAATAAACCTAAGAGTACAAGCTACTATTAAAAGTGGTTTACTTGCAAGGTTACAAAGCTGTTAGACTCTAATAATCATCATCGAGCTTTATTGGTAGTCTCACAAGATCATACAATATGCACTAGTATAACTATGAGTATATGAATATGATTTGTATTAGATAGGTATGTGGGAATCCCACCTAAGCATCAAAGACATGTAGGTCAAGATGACTAGTGCAGTGAGGTTCCCTAAGTTTAGTATAAAAAGATTATGCTCACATCGAGACACAAGAAAGTCAAGATGACCATAAGCATGCACTTGTGGAAAATAGTCAAGGATAATACATTGTAGATCCTTAGTGTCAAGTGTAACAAGCATAAATGCTCATGATAGTTAGGATCAACAAGATATACCCACAGGCAGAAAATAGATAAAACATGTCCTCATGCCCCCAGTCTTCTAGCTATACATCATCGAAAACTATTAGGGAGAGAACACTCATCAAAATAAATCATCATAGAAAGCACACAAAGAAATAGTCAAACAAGTCTCAGCGAGTTAAGTGTTTAAGTGCATGTGTGTAGGTCATAGAGTCAAAGTTTGAATATTGCATCTACCAGTGAGAAATATCATATCATTCTTGACTGGAGGTAGGATATCTGATAAGTGTTGAGAAACACTGTACATAAGACTGATAGACATAGGTGCAAGGCTCCCAAGCAACACTTGTATATATATATATATATATTTAGGACTTTATATGCTTTTAAAGATTTTTTCAGCATCATATATGAATTTTTTTGGAAGTTTTTAGGATCGATAAGATATATACAAAGAGCTCAAGAACCTTAGGCATAGAACTTCTTCAGATGTAGAACATTAATAGGTTCAACAAGCTCTTCTCCCTTAGGTGTAGATAACTGATAGGCCCCAAACCCAAATGTTGTCATGATGATGTAAGGCCCTAACCAATTCAACTCAAACTTTCCTTTCTGCTCTCTATTTTGATGATTCTTAGGATTTTCTCTTAGGACTAATTCACCCACTTGGAACTCTCTAGGATGAACCTTCTTATTATAGGTAGTAGACATTCTCTTTTGATAAGTGTGCATGTGATCAAAGGAGGCCTTGTGGCATTCCTCCAAAGTAGTAAGCTCATGAACTCTCATGGCCCTATGGTCTTCCTCAGTAATCAAACCATGTAGAGAGACTCTCAGTGATGGTATTTTGACCTCTAATGGTAAGATAGCCTCAGAACCATAGAACAAGGAAAAAGGTGTGGCACCTATAAGAGTGTGAATAGAAGTTCTATAAGCCCATAGCATAGGATTGATCTGCAGATGCCAATCCTTGCTGATTTGTGCACTATCCTATGAAGGATTTTCAGCAATGTTTTATTCAAGGCCTCAGCTTGGCCATTCCTTTGAGGGTAGTAAAAAGAAGACCAATGATGTTTAATTTTGAATTTTTTGCATAATTGTTTCAGGTCTTTATTCTTGAACTGGCCGCCATTATCTGTGACTATGGAAGAAGGAATACCATAGTGGCAAATGATGTGATTCAAGATAAACAAGGCAACATGTTTTCCCGTAGTTGCAGACAATGGGACAACTTCAACCCATTTGGTAAAATACTTAGTAGCTATAATAATGAACTTATGCCCACTTGAAGAACTAGGTTGAATCTTTCCTACCAAGTCAAAGGCCCATTGCTAAAATAGCTAGTATGTAACAGAGGGAATAAGCTCACGTCTAGGAGCATGAATGAGATTTCCATATAGTTGACATTTCTTGTAGGACTTGACATATTGAATAGCATCAGCTTGCATAGTAGGCCAATAGTAACCAACCCTAATAAATTTCCAAGCTAACGCAAGACCATTAGAGTGTGAACCACATATGCCATCCTGGACTTTAGCTAGTGCTTTTTATGACTCCTCTATTTCTAGACACCTAAGGAGAGTTCCATCTAGACCCTTTCTATACAAGTCACCAGAGATGAGGGTAAAATGTGAGGTGTTGTAGATGAGTTGGTGCTTCTCATTATGGGTTATATTTTCAAGAATAATCTAATCTCAGAGATAGGAAAATATAGTAGCATAGCGGGATGAATCATGACTGACCACAATGTAAATGACATGATCATCAGGGGAATCATAGGCAGGATAACACAAATCTCCCCAAGAACTCAAAGTGTGACTCATGTTCTTCCAATTGTAGAATGGATGCCAAAGTAGCCATGGTATCAACAGCCTTGTTCTTAGCTCTAGGAAATTGTTAGAATGTAACAGATGTGAAATAATTCCTAAGAAAGTCTAACATATTCTTGTAGTGAATTAACTTTTCATCCTTTGTCTAGTAATCATCATTTACTTGATTTATGACAATCTATGAATCTCCAAAGGTATGCAATTCTGTTATCCCCCATTCTAGGGAAAGCTTAACACCATTGAGAAGGGCTTCATATTCAACTATATTATTGGTGCATGGAAAGAGAAGCTTATAAGATTTAGGAATTGTGTATCCATGAGGTGTAACAAATAAGATTCTAGCGCTAGCCCCATTTGGTGTATGAGAAACATCAAAGAACATTTTCCACGTACACTCTGTGACATTCATGATCAAAGCATTTGGGAAGTCTATCTAAAGAGGAGCATCATCAGTCATGGGAAATTCGGCCAATTGATCCATGATTGCTTATCCTTTAATGGCTTTCCTTTGGACATACTGAATGTCAAATTTTGAAAGAATCAACATCCATTTAGCAAGTCATCCGGTAAGTGCAACTTTACTTAAGAGGTACTTTAAAGGATCAATTTTGGTGATTAGCTGCATAGTATGTGTGAGCATGTAATGTCTAAGTTTTTGGGATGCAAATACTACTGCTAAAAAATCTTTTTCGATGTTGGTATAATTGAGCTCATTAGCAACCAAGGTGTGACTGATGTAATAGATAGCTCATTCTTTGCCCATATCATCTTGTTGTGCAAGGAGAGCTCCTAAAGAATTCTCTGTAGAGATATGTAGAGTATCAAAGGTTTCCCTTGGATAGGCAGCATAAGAGTAGGAGGTTTTTCTAGGTAATCCTTGATTTGGTCCAAGTTCTTTTGATAGTCCTCATTCCATATGCAAGTAGCCCCTTTATGAAAATTCTTGTTGAAAGGTTGAGCTCTATCAGCTAATTGAGAAATGAACCACCTAATATATTGGAGATGGCCTTGGAGACCCCTTAATTGTTTTATGTTGTGAGGAGGTGGCATTTCCATGATAGCTTGCACCTTTTCCAGGTCCACCTCTATTCCTTTTGCCAATATGATATAGCCTAGCAGTTTCCCATAAGTGACACCAAAAGCACATTTCTTAGGATTCAATCTGAGTTTAAATCATTCCATGCGGTCCAATATCAAACTCAAATCGAATAAATGAGTGCTTCTTTATTGTGATTTAGCAAGTGTGTCATCAACATAGTCTTCCATGTTTTTATGCATCATATCATGGAATATGGTAGTCATAGCTCTCTGACAGGTTGCACTGGCATTCTTAAGACCAAATGGAATGACATTCCAATAAAAGGTACCCCATGCACATGTGAAAGCTATCTTCTCTTGGTCTTTAGGGGTGATTTTGATTTGGTTATATCTGGAGAATCCATTCATAAGGGAATACATTTCATAGCCTATTGTCATGTCCACTATCATATCAATGTTTGGAAGTGGAAAATCATCTTTAGGGCATGCTTTGTTTAGATCTCTGAAGTTAGTGCATATGCGAATGGACTTATCATGTTTGGAAATAGGAACAATATTGGAAATCCTTTCAGCATAGTCAATAGCTCTTATGAAGTTAGCTTTTAGAAGCTTCTCAAATTCAGCCTTAACCAATAATGCCACATGAGGATGCATCTTTTTGAGTTTCTATTTGACAGGTTTTACCCTTGGAGCAATAGAGAGGTGGTGCATAATAAGCTCAGTGCCCAAACTAGGCATTTCTGAATATGTCCATGCAAAGTTGATCTTTTTCTCCTAAAAAAATGTGGTAAATTGTTCTTTATCCTTTGCTGAGATGGACTAAGCTACATGGATTATCTTAGGAGAGTCCTCTATCCCTAAGTTGATTGGCTATGTGGGTTCTATCATAACTGAAGATATTTCCTGGAAGTAGCTAGGCAGACTACCAAGTACCTCATCCTTAGGTACCTTAGAGAGGTTGTCACCCTTATATACGTCTTTATTTTTACTATTTTGGGGTTCGGACACCGCCACAATGTGGTTTTTTCTATCCAACCATTTATTTTTTTCTTTTGATTTTATGACTGAGGCACTTGATATCTAATTCTATCATATTTTTTTCTAGTTCGCTGGTGGAAGAGGTGACAGGTTCAATGGCATTGAGGTAACAAGCAATCTCATAGTTATTTTGGAAGGAAGGCAATGTAGGTCTTTCATCCTGGGTAGACCAATCTATGAGATCTGGGTGTATGAGAGGTGTTGGAAAGTTGTCTATACTGAGATATATGACTATATATAGTGTTTTCATTATGGCAACAAAGTCATATAGCAGTTTGGAGTCAGCGCACTAAGTGTAAAGATCAGAATTTAGTTAAGTGTTGAAGATTGGACAACATATAGAGCACCAGAGACTCAGAGCTTCAACGCATGTGTGTATGGATGAATTAAGGTATGCACCCTAGAAGTTAAGTTTGTTAGACTATACTTATGCTTAGTCTAAGAGTGCATAAGTAGATATGAAAAGATGTGAAAGTTACAGTCAGTTAAAGTTGCACAGCCAGTGTGTGCCAGTAGCGGACAGAGCATGGAGCTGATAGTTAGATTTTTGGTTTGTGATTATAATTTAATGATGTAAAGGCCATGCACCCATTGTATTTAGGTTTCCAACATATGTACATGTATAATTGTAAGCACGCTTAAGCCAATTCATTTGGAAGCATTGTTTGTAATTAGTTTTAGAGCTGACTTAATTATTTTGTTTGTATAAGCACATAAATATAAGGTGCACCCATTGTATTCGGTATGGAAGTTATAATAGAGTTGTGATAAGTAGAGCAGAGGTATGTGAAGTGAGCATAAGATGTATTAGAGCTTTTCTAGAGGTCAAAGCATCAACGCACCAAAGGAACTGATCTGACAAGCAGTGTCACAATGAACAGTTTACCTGCAGATATAGTGTGTATCTAAATTAGAAGGTTGTAGCCTTCACCATTTGAGTAGTGAGCTCTAGGATAGTGAGTCCACTCCCCTAACAATGATCATTGTAAAAGACTCCTAACAAATTTTGAACCTTAACAAGGTCTACTATGTTTAAAGCATTGTAAAGCTACTCCTAACAGGGTAAAGGATCTTCTAACAAGGATCACAAAACACTAGTGCAGATTATTAGTGGGTATCAAGTCCCACTGGGGTTTTTACCTATTTGGGTTTCCCCATAACCATATTGGTGTCATGTGTTGATTTCATGTTTCATGTTTATGTGAATATTTAATTTAGTTCTTAATCATTTATGTTCTGCATAAAGATTAAAGTAAAAAGTTAAAATATAGTGAACACTGATTCACCCCCTCCCCTCTCAGTGTTCCCATTCCTAGCAATTGGTATCAGAGGTCTGGTCCTTAGTAAAGAAGTTTAACCACTTGAGGAGATCATGAAAAAAAAAGAAATGAAGCATTTGAAGAAGAATCTTGAAGTAGCTCTTGAAGACCTGGACAATTCAGAAAGAGAAATTGAAAAACTAAAAGAAAAAGTCAGTGATGCTCAATTAGTTATCAAAAGAATAAGAAAAGATTTGAAAGGATGCTCTAACAGTGATCTTGAAGAAAAATTCAAGAAGTTGAATGAATAAAATGCATCTTTATTAAGTCAGCTTGAAGAATTTGATGACAAACTGATGAACAATCAAGATGTCTACAATGAACAAGTCAAGGAGAACCTTCAACTCAATGAAGAATTAAGGGAAGCCAATTTGGAAATCTTGGATCTAAGGAATTGCAAAGAAATATTGGAGTTTGAATTAAAAGAAGCAAAGAATCATATTGACAAATTACACACCAGTGCTGATTTGGTAGAATCTTAGTTGTATGCAAGAAGAACCAAAGGAGACACTAGCTGTATTGGATACAATGAAGCACAAAATTAGTTTGACAATATGAGAGCAAGAAAGGATTCACAAAAGGACTCTATTGATGCTGAAAAGACTGAAGATCAAACCAAAGACAATGGTGGTCCTCCTAAGAATGAGCGCAAGCTTGTAGAATGCACCTATTTTGCATGTAACAAGAATTGACACATTGCAAGGAACTGTACAGAGGTAAAACCTTTTAATGGTTGCTATTATTCATGTAATAGATTTGGTCATAAAGATATAAATTGCAAGACTAGTAAGAAGAACATGATTCAGCATGATCAAAGAAATCAGAATCAAACCAATGCAAAAAGTTCTCATGATGTTCCATGTCAGATATGTAACTATAATGGTCATATAGTGAACCAATGTAGAATGGTGACTCATGACAATGCACTGAGGAATAATAGACCTCCAATTATTTGTCACACCTATAACAATCCTGGACATATCTCAAGGTTCTATAGATCAAGGATGCAAGGTCAAGGTAGCCCTAAAAAGGCCGAAGAACCAGTTTTGGATCCTGAACCAAAAGTAAAGTTTGTGAAAGCCTTAGAAGATGCGAGCTTGATTTGGTCAGATGGAAAGAAGGAAAAAACTATTCAAAATGTATTGGATGCATCCCAAGTGGATGCATCCTCTACATCTACATAAATGGCCCTCAGGGTCATAGGGGGAGCTAATTAAGCTCTAGATCCCTGTGTGGCTGGTATACTCATCCTTAGACTATGCGCTTTTGTACTTAAGCTTTTGGAGTATATAGGAACCTTCGTGAAAGAGTGCACATGCTTATTGTTAGTGGAACTTGAGTTTGAAAATTTGAAGTGATAGCCTGGTTTACACTGTATGGTGAAAATGTGACCACACTTCTATGAATCCTTACATGCAAGAAAACTCAAGAATGAGCCCTCACAAATTGATCCATAGCTCTCTATGTATGGAGTTGCAAGATTTGTAAAATTGCTCTCAGCTAGAGCTATAAACTCATGACCTTGCTAGTCAACCACACAATGAGAGATTCCAAATCAAAGATAAGGGCAAGAATTCCAATATCTCCAATGAAATCAATATAGATGCAATGCAATGCAAATCTATATGACAATGCAAGTTAATCTATTGTATAAAAGGAAATCTAAGCTAATATGCCATGATAATGCAACTAAGAAAGGACATATGCAACTACAATGAAATGCAATAACAAGTCTTCAAATCTTGGATGTAGAATGTCTTCAAAGAGCTCCAAAATGACCTAGAAAACCTGCAGCATAACATTAGCATAAAATTCAATGTATTCAAAATGAAGAAGAGAGCTCTTCTTTTATAGAGAATGAAATGAAAATGCACCATTGAGATTAAGAGGCAAAAGACTTAATCAATGGTGGAGAAAAATAGAAGCTTGATCCTTGTGCACTAATATCCTCCAATAGGAAAATAGGAGTTGACTTTATGTCCACATGAGACAAAAAGTGTTTTTTCTCTTTTTATAAAATAAGAATAATGCTTTATTTGTGCAACTTTAGGATAAGAGGAAAAGTGGAGATTTTTTTATTTAAATAAAAGGAGAGGAAATTCCTTTTAATTAAATAAAGGCTTAGGATAAAGTGATTTTATTATTTAATTAAAAGAGATTTTTAATTAATTAAAAGAAAGCATGTTCTCTTAATTAAATAAGATTTTTATTTTTATTTTTTCTCTTTTAAAATAAATAAGACTCAAACCTTAAGAAATATTGAATTGATTATGATTTGATCAAGAAAATTGATACAATTGATATTTGAAAATATTGATTCAGGGATTTGATAAATTGCTGAAATGGGGGCCCAAAGTCTAGGTGACCATTTTAGGGTGCATACATTTGCCCTTCTTTGATTAATGTGTGATCATTTTGGGAACACATGCAGTCAAAGAATGAAGTTGAAATGTGAGATCGATTTGAGATCACAAAATAACTCAGATGTGTGTTCATTTTGGGAACACATCAGGATAAGCATAAACAACAGCTGAAAGACAAGACCAACACCGTCACTGCTAGGTGCAAATCAAGCCTTAGACAAAACTATCACCGTCACTACTAGGCAATAATCAAGTCTGAAAAATAAGAGATAAAAATCAAAAGACAAAATCACCACCGTCGCTGCTAGGTGATAATCAAGTCTAAAAATAAGAATCTCAAGCTGAGCTGAATGATAAAGCTGAATCAAAGATTAAAGATGATAGGTACTGCCCCCTCGGAATTGAAATTGAAATCAGATAGAGGAGAACAACAAATTGATAAACCTGATCAAGTCACAATAAATAATAATCAAAGGATGGAGCATGATAGGATAACCATCAAATAGTGAAGATATGCCCCAGGTTGACTAGGTTTGACTGGGAAAGATATAAGATAAAGATTAAGTCAAACCTCAGAAAGAGGAAGCGAAAAGGGTGAATAAAAGACTAGAAGTTTGGAAGGCATGGAAAGGAAGAAATTCCATCAAGGATCGAATAATTATGCCTCAAAAGGTCAGTCAACTGCGTAGAAGAATGAAAAAGCTTGGAAACACAACTCAAATTTTGATTTCAAGTCTAAAAATGGATAGAAAATGATGTGATATGAAAGACCAAAAATTAAAGATATGATCAAGAAGAATCAGAAAATGAGCGCAGTTGACCAACTAGTCCATAGATGATAAAAAGGAGAACTCTCTCCATATGCAAGATGCAAAAACTAAAGTATGATGAACCTAAGAATGCAAGCTACTATGAAAGTGGTTGAATTACAAGGTCACAACGCCTATAGACATCTAATTATCATCATCGAGCATTATTGGTAGTGTCGTAAGATCATACAATGCACACTAACATAACTATGTGGATATGAATATGATCTTTATCAGATAGAAATGTGGAAATCTCACCTAGAAATCAAAGACATGTAGGTCCAGATGACTAATGTAGTGAGATCACCTAAATTTGATATGGCGAGATTATGCTTGTATCAAGACACATGGAAGTCAGGATAACTAGAAGCATGCACTCGCAAAACAGTCAAGGATAATACCTTGTCAATCCATAGTGTCAAGTAAAACTAGCATAAATGCTCATGATAGTTAGGATCAACAAAATATACCTACAAGCAAATAAAGAAATAAAAAATGTTCTCATACCCTCAGTCTTCTAGCTATGCATCATTGAAAACTTCTTAGGGAGAGACCACTCATCAAAGAAATCCTCATAGACAGCACACAAAGAAAAATAAAGTCAACATATCTCAACAAGTTGATTGTTTAAGTGCGTGTGTGTTGGTCATAGAGTCAAACTTTGAGGATCAAATTTGCTAATGAGCGATATCGCATCAAACTTAGACTAGTGGGTAAGATATCTGATAAGTGTTGAGAAACACTCGACGCAAGGGTAGTGCTGAAAAACACTGTTGGGGTGGTGTTGAAAAACACTTGTAGTGAAATTCCCCAAGAGACAAATGCACCTAAAAGACCTATGCCAACATTTATGCCCCCTAAACAAAAATAAAGACCAATTCTGGACCAATTCAAATAAGGTCAAAGCATGATGGAGAAAGGTTAAGTGTTGAGAGTGCATGCTAACAAATAGGAGTGCAAAGGCCTCAAGTAGTGCCTATTTCCAAGTTTTCACCACTTGGAATCTTTTTTCATTTTTTGATTTGTTTTTTTTTTTTTTGTATTTTTGCTACCAAGGCACTTGTTTCCAAGTTTTCACCAAGGCACATTTTCAATTTTTTCATTTTTTTTTTTCTTTTTTCTTTTTTCTTTTTTAAATTTTTGAATTTTTTGGAAGAAGGCAAGCTTTTCAAATAATGCTCCTTGAAAGGATAAACCATGATATACCAAAGATTCAAAATGATATGCTCAAAGATGTTGTTAGGGAAAGGAAGATGGAAGAGAAAAATGGAGGATAAGGTTTTATGTAAAGAGAGTGAGGTTGGAAGATACGAGGAATAGGCAAATGAGGAAAAAGGATAGAAGGTAGAAAGATAATGAATGAAAGGATTGTGAAAGGGTAGATGGAAAGGAAGGCAAGAACAACATCAACACACACCTTGAAGGGTGGTGAGAGGATGGAGGAAACATGAATGAAGGAACACGAGAAGGAATATGGTGAATGTTTAGCAGAGGTTACGGTTCGGGTGTATGGAATGGAAGAATGTTTTTGGAAGAAGATGAAGTGGAAGCCTTTGGAAGCTTAAATGTCAACTTCACTTGTTGTTCAACATAAGACTCTCTTAAGAGAGACTCTGGAATCCATATAGCCTTAAACTTTTTATTTCCTTTTGATGTCTTAGAGAGAATATCTTGAATGATGGATTTTGGAACCCATACTTGTCATGTAGTTTTCTTCTTAGATATCTCTTTTGACTTTATGCCTCCATGTTGATTAGAGTGGACACGGTGATCTTTTTTTTTTGATAGATTCTTGTATTTCTTCTTTTTCTTGTATTGAACATTCAAGTTACTTCCAAAAGACTTGGGACTTGTGGAAGAAGAAGGACGATATGACTGGTTTAGATGGGTGGATGGATGGAAAGGATTCAAGAGTATGCATCTATGTTGATCTTGAGGAAAGATAGGAGATGGAGGGATGTAAGAACCCAAAATGGATGACAAATTAAGAGAATTAGAAGGGGAAAGTGAAGGGAAATAAGGACCCAAGATGGAAGGCAAACATGAAGCCCTTAGTATTAGTGGAGGAGATCCAAGGATGGACATGGAAGATGCAAAAGGATAATCAATAGTTTCATCAACATCTATATGACAACCAAGGACATCAACATATTTAGAGTGAGCATTAGGATTTTCAATAGTATCATGAACATCTTGAATAGGAGCAACTTCTTCGATAGGATTGTTCAAAGCTTGCAAACACTTAGGAAGAGTAGAAAGTGAAAACAAACATGGAATGGTAGAACAAGAAGATGGAAGACTTTGATCTTGACAAGGAGCTTTGGATAGCATAAGCATATAATTTTTTTCTTGATTTTTAATAGGCTTAACATTGGAAGTAACAACACCATTTTTAATAACTTTAATGAAAGTATCATCTTTGGAAAGTGCAAGTGTAGTAAAGTTATTTTGATTGTCAATAAGCTCAACGGTGTAAGTAGTAGCTTGATCTTGCTTAGGAGATGATGGAATGAATGTGGAAGAGCATAGAGGATCAAAAGAACCATGAAGTGGATCAGAGACCTCATGAAAAGGATTGGATGACATGGAGGGTTCTTGATTTTGATCTTTTTTTATATTCTTTTTTTCATCATTTTTAGAGTCCTCTTGACATGGAGCCACTTCTAAGGACAAGGAAGCATGTTGGAGTTGTATGGAAGACTTTGGAAGAGATGGTGAAGAACTAGCTGAAGTAGGCATTATAGCACATAAAGGCTTAGGCTCTTTAGGTTTGAGATTATTGAAAGTATTTGCAGCCAAGTGAAGATTAGCTTGATTTTCTTTAAGAGATAGCCCTTGAGAATAACTATAGGGAACCGCATGAAAATTATTAGGACTTTTGTTGGATGAAGGATTTGTGAAAGATTCAGAAGCTTTAGGAAATGTATGGGTATTGGAGGAAGTAAGGGATGGAAGGAAACCATCACAAGACAAAGGTTTAGCATTAACATGATCTTTCTTGAGAGTGTCATCTTTATTTTCAGCATAAATGTTCTTAGAGGAAGGATTCTTATAATATTTACATTTCAAATCAGCACAGTGCATTTTATATTCCTCAATAGTAGTAGCTGGATTATAATTAAGGTATTATTCACAAAACTCATCAAAGTTTCTTTCAAAATCAGAATCATACGGATCACCATCATGATCTACCCAATAGGATGACCCTTTAGCAATCATGAGCACATGATGAGGAGGACTCTTAGGAATAGAAGTTTCATAGGCATCACTACATTGTCCATCATCATAGTCATCATAGTCATCATAGGTGGGTGTGTCACTCTTTGTGGAAGAGGGATCATAAGGACTATCACGTTGCTCATTATGGTATGTCTTGTGAAGAGAAGTAAGACTCTTTGAAGAAGTAGAAGAAGAATGAGATCATGAAGAAGAGGAAATTGAAGACTTAGTGTAGGAAGAGGAGTTGGATAATGAAGAATTTGAATAATATTTAGAAGAGTCATGATAAGATTTGGAAGATGAAGAATGTGAATAATGTTTATAAGAATCATGATAAGATTTAGAAGATGAAGAATGATGAGAAGATTTAGAAGATGAAGAATATTTGGATGAGATCATGAGTATGATTCTAGCAAAGGCATCTGATTTAATCAATTTTTTTTTAATTTTTGTCATAAATTCATCACTCATGAGAATTTTGGAGGAACAACATTTTTCAAATATGTCAATGAGCTCAAGATCATCTATTCTTAAGAGAGATTCCCTAACAAGATAATTGAAATTCATGGTTCTAGAAGAGGAGGAATTAAGCATAGAAGAAATGAATAAATGAATAGAAGAAAGTAGACTAGATAATAAGAGGAAAAGAATCAAGAAGAAGAAGAAGAAGAATTTCCCATGGGAATAGAAGACTTCAGAAGAACATGGAAAATGGAGAAGAAAGAAGAAGACTAAGATTCATCTTATGCAATTGATACCATAATGTTCATTGAGATGGTGAGCAACATGAAAGCACCTAGGATCTGACTTGGATTGACCAAGGAAGATCAAGCTTCTAAGGAGAACTCACTATAGCAGGATGGAACTCAGTTTCAATATTCCAATTATTTTTTTCAAAAGTTTTTGCAATGATGATCAAGCACATAGAACAGAAACCAGAGAATTCAAGCAAACAATCTTCAAGTAATGGGCAAGGGACAAAGAAACCTTGCACATGAACAGAGATAGTGACTTAGTATTTCTACTCCTTAAAGGTTCTACTTGTGTATGTCTTGAAAATATTTTAGCAAACACATAGAACACAACAACACCTTAACAAGCTATCTACAAGGATATACGTGGCTTTCTAAAAAGAGTCCTCGATGTATGCAAGGTATGTGAGGTCCAAATTCATAGATGAGAAGAATCTAAAATCACACAGCCAGGGGGAGACGGTAACCCAAATCTCCTCCTTCACTTCTCAAAGGTATAAAGTTCTTTGAGGCTTAGCCAAGAGTGATATCAAACTCAATTCTCAAGAGAGGTGTCTTTCGATTCACCACCCGCTATTTATACTCCATCAGAACATGAGAGTTAAGGTCATCCCTTGAGGTGGTGTGTCCCCAAGCAGGCCTTCTAAAAAAAAAAAATTAAGTAATTCACTATCAAAAGCATTTAAAACACTAAAGGTGGAACACTTAAGTCTTCAAGTAAATGTGAAGTGAGTCCAAAAGTGGAACATTTAACTCTTCAAGTGAATGTGAAGCAAGTCCAAAAGTGAAACATTTAACTCTTCAAGTGAATGTGAATTGAGTCCAAAAGTGGAACAGTTAACTCTTCAAGTGAATGTGAAGTGAGTCCATAAGGTGGAATATTTAACTCTTCACACAAACTCAAAGTGAGTCCAAAAGTGAAACATTTAACTCCTCACACAAACTCAAAGTGAGTCCAAAAGTGGAACATTTAACTTCTCACACAAACTAAAAGTGAGTCCAAAAGTGGAACATTTAACTCCTCACTCAAACTCAAAGTGAGTCCACACCTTAGAAAACTAATGAGATCAAGAAAGCATAAAAAGAGGGAAACTTTGTGGAACACTTAACGCTCTTTTCAAGTAGACCCCTCCCCTATGTATGAATGCTTAGCTTGCATCCAAAGGGTAGTAATGAGGGGTGATTAGAAATAAGCGAGTCCAATACCCAATTTAGATAACAAGATCAATCAAAAGTAATCTAAAGTTGCTTATCAATACTACTCACAAATGACAAAGGGTTGAATCAATGGAATATTTAACTTTCCAAGCAAACATAGAGTGAGTCTACAAAGTGGTGCATTTAACTCCCTATATAAAAAAGGAATGAATCCATGCCCTCAATCACTCAATGAGATATTTGATATTGGAACCAAGAATTACTTAAGGTTTAAACACAAGCATTCACTTACACAAACTTGTATGAAAGCAAATCTATGTTCATTCATTTCCCATTAAGAGCATCAATTGAAATGTGTTCTATGAAAGCATGTAATCACTCAAGCCAAACACATGAGAGATTCAATTTTAATTCAAAAATCCAAATGTTGTAGAGATGGAACAAAGTACCTCAAGTCCAACACTTTATTTTAAGCATTTTCCATGAAAGCAAGAGCACCTTCAAATGAACAAGACAAGAAAACAAGCAAACAAGATATGCATTGTATATCCAACTTATGAAAACCCTAGGGTTAGATCTAAAAATCAATTTTTAGGAGCAATGATAACCAACAAATAATCCAAATGATAACTCATATCATGCATTGAACAATGAAAAATAAGTGCATACCCATCACAATTTTTATTTTTTTTGCATTTGACCTAGTCAACAAGATCTGATTTTTACCACATGAATTCGGACCCTAAACCCAAAATGCCAAAAAGAGACCTCTATCAAAAAATAGAGGGCTTTCCAAAAATGTAAAAATTTTTGAAAAATCTTTTCATTTGTGCCCTAGAGACCCATTTTACCAAAATAGACCAGTTTTTATAAATTGACCAAATGAGCTATGATATGATTTCTAAATTAAAAACACAATGAATGGACCCCTTGTAGAATTTTTTTAAAAATTTAGAAATGTAATTTTTTTTTAAAAATACACTGATTTGCACCAAAAATTGAGTTTTTATGAAAACTCAAGAAAAAATCATAAAAAATATAAATTACCTCTAAAAACTTTTTTTGGAGCTTCTCTGATATGTTGCCAACCTAAAAAAAAAATTTTAGACCAAAACACTAAGCCGTTTGGGAGATACAATCAAATCTTTCAAATCTAAAGTTTTTTTGTCTCCAAACAAATCTGCAAAAGGGTTAGCTCCAAAAATAATCAAAACCAGCATGCAAGAGGTGGGTTGCCACATGGTGGGCAACAAAAAATGTATGGTGAAAATATGACCACACTTCTATAAATTCTTACATGCAAGAAAACTCAAGAATGAGCCCTCACAAATCGATCCATAGCTCTCTATGCATGGAGTTGCAAGATTTGTAAAATTGCTCTCAGCTAAAGCTATAAACTCATGACCTTGTTAGTCAAATACACAATGAGAGATTCCAAATCAAAGATAAGGGAAACAATGCCAATATCTCCAATGAAATCAATATGGATGCAATGCAATGCAAATCTATATGACAATGCAAGTTAATCTATTGTATAAAAGGAAATCTAAGCTAATATGCCATGATAATGCAACTAAGAAAGGAAATATACAACTACAATGAAATGCAATAACAAGTCTTCAAAGCTTGGATGTAGAATGTCTTCAAAGAGCTCTAAAATGACCTAGAAAACCTATAGCATAACATTAGCATAAAATTCAAGTGTATGCAAAATGAAGAAGAGAGCTCTTTTTTTATAGAGAATGAAATGAAAATGGACCATTGAGATTAAGAGGCAAAAGACTTAATCAACGGTGGAAAAAAATAGAAGCTTGATCCTTGTGCACAAATATCCTTCAATAGAAAAATAGAAGTTGACTTTATGTCCATATGAGACAAAAAGTGCTTTTTCTCTTTTTATAAAATAAGAATAATACTTTATTTGTGCAACTTTAGGATAAGAGGAAAAGTGGAGATTTTTTTATTTAAATAAAATGGAAGGAAATTCCTTTTAATTAAATAAAGGCTTAGGATAAAGTGATTTTATTATTTAATTAAAAGATATTTTTAATTAATTAAAAGGGAGCATGTTCTCTTAATTAAATAAGATTTTTATTTTTATTTTTTTTCTTTTAAAATAAATAAGACTCAAACCTTAGGAAATATTGAATTGATTATGATTTGATCAAGGACATTGATACAATTGATATTTGAAAATATTTGAAAATATTGATTCAGGGATTTGATAAATTGCTGAAATGGGGGCCCAAAGTCTAGGCGACCATTTTAGGGTGCATACATACACGAGTTGCATTAATGGTGAATTTCTTACTTTAAGTACACAAAAAGTTGTTTGTCCACTCATTGCATTCATATTCAGAATGATTGGAGAGCAGATTGAGCCTTGGAAGTTTCTATGAAGATTTGAAGATTAAATTATTAGTGTTTGCAGTGCATTTGATCAGTTGCAAGAAAACCTAGCTCATTGCACCAATTTGAAAGACGTCAGAACATCTCAGAGATCATTTAGAAAGTGAATATCAAGTAAGTCATGGCCACTCCTATTGTTTTTGATGTTGCTGAGAAGAAGAGGTATGTTTTCAAGAGGCACCCATTTAAATCAACCCTAGATGATTTAGAGGGAGCATTTTCCCACACACTGATGGGTGTCATACTTGTAGAAGACATAAGGGTTTACATCTATTATAAGAAGGAACCTATTGGACTAGATAGGTTAAGGGCGCACATGGACACAATGTTGAAACCAGACAAAATGTTCATGGATGAATACACCAAATGGAATGATCACCCCATTGTTGAATATGCCATGGCATATGAATTTTATTAAACTAAATGGATAAATATATTGTTAAGAAAAATCCATGATGATTTTTTTTGGATTGGAGATGTACTAGTAAGAATCATAGGAGACTTAATTCATGAGATGACAGGCCTTTCTAAGATAGGCGCCATCCTTCCTATGGGTAAGTATGTCAAGAAAATGGTGGAGAAAGTGTGTAAATCCAGAAGTGATAAGCGTGGCATGAACATTGAGCCTATAGAGAAACTAGACATCAAGTTGATATCAATGATATTAGGTTACAAATTTCATCATACCAACGTGGTGAATAGTGTGTCTATAGGCACTATTCTAGCAGCCATCTATCTTGTGCAAGAAGATGGAGAGTTCAACTTGTGTGAGATCATGGGTGCACAATTGATAGACAACATCAAAGCTATCAAACAAGACAAGACTAAGGTATTCAGGTTTGGGTCCCTAATCATCTATATGTACCTTCATATAGTTGGTAAAGTGTCAGACTTGTATCTAGACAAGTCCATTCCTACCATGCCACAAATATCAAACAAGGCATCCACAGAAAGCATACAAAGAGATTACATCACTTTGGAATTGAAGACCTTCAGATCAAGGATGCATATGAGGTATAGGATTCTTGAGAATATTGTAGAGAAGTATAAGGATACAATATGCTTCATGGTGGAGATTGATACTACATTTATGGAAGCTATGGAACCTAGAACTAAGTGGATTCATCCACTTGGTTATGAGGTTGAAGAACAAGTTCTTGAAGCTTATGCATAGGTATTGCTATCAGCCCCTAAGGATGATAATGAACCTAGGTGGGGAACCTATGAAGAGAAGACTAGAGAAGTTGATGCTAAGCTGAATAGTGCTGCAACAAAAAGAAAGGTTGCAAAGGTCACATCAGAGATCCTAAGAATACACGGTGTATCACAAGAAGACCTTGATAAAGAAAGAGATGAGAAGATTACCCTCGAATTGAAGAGCACAATAGAAGAACAAGAAGATCCCAAGATGAAAAAGATAAAAATTGAAAAAAATGATAGTCAGAAGGATAAAGAAGACAATACTCCTTCTGCGCCCAAAGATACTCCTCTAGAGTTTAAGCCTTTATTCAAGAGGAAGAAAGAAGCTAGCACTAGTCATCCATCCTTGTGAGCATTAAGGAGCAAGAAAAACACTCAAAAACCTCCTTAGGTAGGATTTAGACCTAGTCTTAAAGTTTTGAATGCAAGAATTGTTGATGAGGGCATAATTGATCAAGTAGGGAAGTTCTATGAATCTTACAGTGATATTGGCAAATCAGAAATACATAGTATGATTGTCAAACACATGATCAAGTTCAAGAAGACAGTCCTTTAATTGAAAACATAAATTCTAGATAAAGTATGTGATATATTAGAAAACCTAAAGGGACAAGAAAATGAAGAAGACCTAAGGATCAGAGAAAAAGTACTAGAAGATACTCTGCCTGTATGTTCTAAAGAAGAAGTGGCACTAATATTGAATTTGGTGAAGTGGCACCTAAGAACAAAGATGAGAACTCTTCATATCATGAACAAGGACTATGAGTTGATAACGAAGGAAATGAAAAAAGCATTTGAGAAGGTGTTGTTAGAACAATAGATCAAACCACCTACTGCACCCATCACTCAAGCACCCATCAAGGAAGATAAAGTAGAAGAACCCACTAATGTACTAATGACAGGTCCTTAGGACTCACTGCCCATAGCAGAAACTCAAATAGGAGAAGATCAGTTTGCACCCATGATAGAATCACCCAAAGACAACACAATTATCATAGATAATGTGGAAATAGCCATGGCGGCTACTGATAAGGACTTGGACAAGTTTGAGGAATAATTTTTAGCATTGAGGAAGTATAAATCCTATGCAACAATATCCCTTCCACTCAGCAAGAAGAAGTAATCATAGAAGATATATATGATGAGAAAGTAGAAAAAAAGAAAGGAGTAGAGGTAGAAAAGAAAGATGAATCTTCTATTGATTTGGTCAAGGTGAAGCAAGAAGTGGTGATGGACATCACTCCCATCACTCCCTCCTCAGCATTGTTGTCAAGTTTCACACTTGACACTAGTAGTTTGGACTCCTAGAAGGAAGAAGACCTGATTAAGTTTAGCATCCTAGCTATGGAGAAGGCTAAGGAAAATCAAGTAATGTGAAATCCTCTCCTGGTGGAATCAGTAAATATTTTGAATAGTTTTCTACCAAAGGATAAGAAGATGGTAAATGTACATTTAGTTGATGATGTGAGCATAGTCATCTCTCAGCTCAAAGTTTATTTTTTTAAGCCTAGAAGAATCAGTGGCCATAGTGGTAGAGGAGAAGTACTTAAAGAAGAGAATCAATGAACTGATGAGTAATTTTGCACTAGACTTGAACTCTCTTAAGTCTGGCTAGGCATCATTGAAGGAATTTATAGATCAAGGAAGGAAATTCATTACAAAATCCATGGATCAGGATAAGTTCACTGATGCTCATCTTAAGAAGATTAAAAATGTAGAGGCAATGATTGAGAAGGTGAAGAATTTAGTACTAGACACATCCACTAATGTAAACATGTGCAACAATGTCTATCAAGTTCAGTTGGACATAATTGAGAAGGCAGAGAAAGAAATGAAGAAGATAAGGTCTAGACAGAATCAATTGAGGAATGCTCTTGCGCCATTAGTAGACATTCTCAGTCATAACTTAAAGGAGATTGATGCGACTATGATAACCTATGATCAAGGTCTAGGCACAAAATTGGAGAAGATGGAGAAGCTTCAATATGCATTATGCACCCATCTACAGATAGTCAATTCTCTGATAACCTTTTGGAAGAAGGAGATCCAGAACCTCTAGATTGCATATTCGGATGTTTTCCCTTAGTAAGTGTATGTAGATAAAGTTTTTGATGCACCTTTGTCATTAATGTCAAAGGGGGAGTTATATAGAATATGGAGTACATATATGTATAGGGAGATATATGGAGTATGTATAAAATGTATAGAAGACCAAAAGTTTTGTGTAAAGGGAGAGTTAGAGACTTGGCCATATTCCTTTGTTGCCATCAATGACAAAGGGGGAGATTATTGGAAAGTTATCTATACTAAGATATATGACTAGATATAGTGTTTTCATTCTGGAAACAAAGTCATATAGCAGTTTGGAGTCAGCGCACTAAGTGTAAAGATCAAAATTCAGTTAAGTGTTGAAGACTGGACAACATACAAAGCACCATAGACTCAAACCATCAATGCACATGTGTACAAATGAATTAAGGTATGAGCCCTAAAATTTAAGGTTGTTAGACTATACTTATACTTAGTCTAAGAGCACATAAGTAGATATGCAAAGATGTGAAAGTTACAATCAGTTAAAGTTGCATGGCTAGTGTGTGCTAGCAGTGAACAGAGCATGGAGCTGACAGTTGGCTTTTTGGTTTGTGATTATAATTTAATGATGTAAAGGCCATGGGCATATTGTATTTAGTTTTTTGACATATGTACATGTATAATTGTAAGCATGCTTAAGCCAATTCATTTGGAAGCATTGTTTGTAATTAGTTTTAGGGCTGACCTAATTGTTTTGTTTGTATAAGTGCATAAATATAATGTGCACCCATTGTATTCGGTATGGAAGTTATACTAGAGTTGTGATAAGTAGAGAAGAGGTATGAAAAGTGAGCATAAGATTTATTAGAGCTTTGATATAGGTCAAAGCATCAGCACACCAAAGGAATTGATTTGAAAAGTAGTGTCACAGTGAATAGTTCACCTGCAGATATAGTGCATATCTGAATCAAAAGGTTGTAGCCTTCACCATTTAAGTAGTGAGCTCTAGGATAGTGAGTCCACTACCCTAATAGGGATCATGGTAAAAGAATCCTAATAGGGTTTGACCCTTCACAAGGTCTACTGTACTTAAAGCATTGTAAAGCTACTCCTAATAGGGTAAATGATCTTCTAATAAGGATCACAAAACACTACTGCAGATTATTAGTGGGTATCAAGTCCCACCAGGATTTTTATCTATTTGGGTTTCCTCATAACCATATTGGTGTCGTGTTGATTTCATGTTTCATGTTTATGTGAATGTTTAATTTACTTCTTAAGCATTTATGTTCTGCATAAAGATTAAAGTAAAAAGTTAAAATACAATGAACATTGATTCACCCCCCCTCTTAGTGTTCCCATTCCTAACAAGATGAAATGAAGTGATAGGTTCAAGGTTATTGATGTGATAGGTATCATCTCTGGTGATGAGAGAAGTTGAGCCTATAGAGTAGGCTCCAAAAGTATCAAGATCTAGATTTGGCATAGAAGGACTAGCATGGTTCACTAAAGAAATACGCGGATCGAACTCATCAGACCCTATGTGAGACTCATCAAATACATCAGATTGGGCAATATAAGTATGAATCACATCAATTTCCATATCCACTATGGAAGATCCTTTTGAGAGAGTGTCCCATTTGAACTCATTTGAATCTGTCATTGAACTTCTACTGGGATGTTTGCACCAAGAAGGTTTAGGATTCCTAGAAGTAGAGGCACCCATGCCATTATGTGTGAGACCTTCTCTTTCTAGTAACCATGCAATATTTCTATGTTGTCTACCTTTGAAGTCAGATTCATTAGGCACATTGTTTCTAGACATAGAGGCTTCAGCTATGTCATCATTAGGTATGCATTCTTCTCCCCAAAGGAGTGAAGTAGAAGGGAAACCATCTCCCATTTGGGCCATAGTGTATAGTGGTGATTCATCCATATCCGTATCTAAGTCACTAATCAGGGGAACATTTTCAAAACATTCAAGGGGTTTATCTTTGGCACTGTATCCTAGACCTATGGTATCCTTAGAGTGTCAACCATTGGTATGAATCAAAGGTTCAACTAGAGCATGTCCATTATTACTTAAAGGTCCTTGACCTTGATAGCCCATTTGCTGAAAAAGTGTGTAGCCTTTACCATAGTGTCTAGGGGAGATGGGAGTAGTAACTATCGTACTGTCTTTTTCCACTTTATAGATCCAATCTCTAACAACTTGTTCTTCTTTTTATGCCTCTAAGGGTATGAATGCATGAACAAAGGTATGAAAACCATCATGGCAGAAGCGAAAGGCTTCATCTTGTCTAGAGGTCTACCATATGACTTAGGAGAGATAGGCATAAGAGTAATAGAATCCAATGTGTATTCACCCATACCAATACTCATCATTTTTAATTTCTGCTCAATAGAAATAAGGGATAGACTAGGATCATGAGAAGGTTTATTGTGTGGGACAAACTTTTCAGTGGTAGTGAGAGTATTAATAGAAATAGCATTGTCCCTAGGAATCACAATTTCAGCTCCATTGTACGGGAATTTGATGCATTGATGGTAGGTAGAAGGAACAACTTGCATGTCATGGATCCAAGGATGACTCAGAAGAATGTTGTATGTGAGTGGGATGTCTAATACTTGAAATACAATATCTTTCACAACTGGACCCACTCGGACAGGTAGCACAATAAGACCCTTTGAAGACCTCTCCACTTCATCATATGCTTTGATAGTGATCTTTCACCTAGGATCTACAACAAATTCAAACAATCCCAATTATTGCACAACATGAAAGGAAACAATATTCAACCCCACACCATTGTCTATCAGGACTCGATGGACTCGAGTATGGTAGACTTGGACCTTGATATGTAAAGAAAGATTATGTGGGTGACTAAGGGATGTGTCATCCTCTGCAAAAAATGAGAGATAGTGAGGAGATGAGATATGATTGACCATAGCCTGGAACCTATCTAGATCAATGTTATTAGGGACATTCACTGTGCGTAGAGCCTTTTCAAGGATCTCTTTGTGCAAGGGGGATAGCTCAAGCAACTCAAAAATGGATATTTGGGCCAGTGTTCATTGCAACTGGTGAACAAGATCATAGCTAGATATGGATGAAGGAGCCACTTGTTTAGAAGATGAGGCTTGTTTGGGATTGTGAGTAGTTTGAAGGATGATTTTGGCTTGCCCCCTAGTAACAAAATTTAGTGTCTCACTTTGGGAAGATAAACCATCAAGTGTTTGCAAGACCAACTTAGGTGTATCATGATTGACATCACTATTACCTTGAGATCTCATCATGAAAACACTCTCAATGGGTTGTAACATGTTGATCACATTCTCATTGTTAGTATATGTATAATTGATCTTGGCATCATGATTTTTCTTGTTCTCTTGAGAGGACTCCCCCTTTTCATACTTAGGTAGAGGGGTTTTGAAGGCCTTGTGATCAGAGTTCTTAACCAAGCCATCTGTGAGAACTATGCCTCCATCAATAAGATCTTGAATAGAATCTTTGAGCTTGAAAAAATTATTCGTATTGTGTCCCTTATTTCTATGGTAATTGCAGAAATGATTCTCTTTCCACCAATCAGGCTTAACTAGTGGATTGAAGGGATGAGAATCATCAGGAACTGTAAGATACTTGTTGGCAACCAAGGTCTTAAGAATCACATCATAAGGTTCAGCCAACTTGGTGTAGACTCATTGTTGATATGATTTCTTGGGTTTGTCTACATATTGAGGTTTAGATGCACTTTGAGTGTTGGCAGCCTCTTGTTGTTTAGCTACATAGATAGCATTGGAGAGGTGGAAAGTGGTCTCTTTAGCTTTAGGAACATCCACAACCCCATCATTGACAACATATTTGTTTTTGTTCTAGGGTTTGTTTTTGTCCTTTCCATTACCTCTGGTATCTTTGTTGATGACAATATCCCCTTTCCTTATGGAAACATCCTCAATATAGTACACACTTTCAACCATGTCATTGAAAGAGGAAAATAGTTGTTTCCTTAGATCATAATATAATTTAGGTACAAGAGTGTTGACAAAGATGTCAATCTTTTCCCTCTTGGGTAGTTGACAAGGATATCTAGAATATAACAACCTCCAATGTTGCAAGTAGGTAGCGAATGGTTGGCCTTGATTTTACTTGAGAGAACCTAGATCTATCATGGTAATAGGCTATTGAATGTTGTACAAATAATGTTGAGTGAAACACCTAGCCAACTCATCAAAGGTCTTGAGAGGGGGTGTCAATTTTATGAACCATTCCAGAGCTTGTCCTCTTAAACTCCTAGGGAAAAACCATAGTAGAAATATGTCCTCTTGAAGGAAGTCCATGCTAAGAGTGTAAAAATGATGCACATGGTCATGGGGATCACCATTTCCATCATACTTATCATATTTGGGAACCTCAATACCCTTAGGAAATGAGACCATGTATAGACTCCTATCAAAGGGAAGAGCACAAATAGATTCTACAAAAGAGACCTTTGGAGGTTCCTTTTCTATTGCAAGTTGAGCAAGACACTAGTTCATTCATTGTAATTCATCTCTAAGGATTTCATACTTGGTTGGCACTCTTTCTTGAATGATTTGGTAGACATCATAACCAGGAGGGAGCTTGTATCCTCGAGCAGTCATGTATTGAAAGTATTGATCTCCATTACACTCTAAAAGTTTATGCATCAAATGTTGGGAAGCCTCATCTTGTTCAAACCTCATAAGTTCTTCACTAGAAATGTCATCATTGGCCTCTTCCTCATTATGAGAGGGAGGAGGTCTAGGACGTGAAGAAGGTGTGAAAAAATTCCATCTTGAAGGGGACCTTGGTGGCGTATTGTTACCATGATTGCCACTAGTACCAAAAGGAGGTCTATTCTCATAACCACTAGTCTCAGGTTGATCACGAGACATTCCTCTTGAAGCCATGTGCCTAGCAGCATCCATTATGTTTTTATTATGCTCTTTATCTAAGTGTGCTTGGTTGTCTCTATGCTCAAAGTGTTCTTGCAAATGATGATATTTCTCTTGTTTAGTCAAGGTAAGTGAGACACTATCTGTGCTTTTGGGGGTCTTGAATGCAGAAAAAAGGAAGCCTCCTTTATACCACAGGGTGACCTTGGGATCCTTGGAATCTTTAGCTTTGTTTGGGCTAGAACTATCATCACTAACTGGCACTCATGAGCATCTTTTAGGAGAGGGTAACTACATATAGTTGAACAGAGGGTGACTCCCTTTCTCAAATTGAAACTGAGTTGTAACCGGCATGAAAAGAAATGTTGTTTGACTAATAGAATGAGGCAAAGTTTCTTAGATTTTGAGATGAGAAAAGCCAATAAAGATCACTTGTAGAGATAGCACAATAGAGATGGCTTGTCAAATGTGCTCAAGAATTTATAGCAGTCAATTGACTCAAGCTAAGATATGAGAAAGAATCATGATTAGCAAATAGCTATAGAGGTAATCATAGTGTGACAAGTGATCAAATGTAGCATTTGATAAGTTCAAACCCAATAGTTTTAACTCATCTTTCTCAGTCTAGAACAAACTTAAACATGCAAATAATAGGCCAAATTCAGGTAAGAATAGGAAAGGACACTCTGTGACAAACTAAGATTCAAATTTGATAGCTTCAGATTGCAGACAATAGTAAGACAACAAAATGATTCTGTGCGATAGTTCGTAGGATAGAAGGATGATACAATTTGGCTAGATGATATTTTGCACGCAATAGTGTGATAGTAACTAGGCAGTTAATGTGATATAATGTATAACGTTTGGGCTATACAAAGTCAGTAGCCAAGTATCGCGTGATAATACTCAAGCAGGTGGTGCAATAATTATCCAATATCATATGATGTTTGACCAGTGAATGTGTAAAACCTAGTTTTGAAGGTAATTTGATCAAAGTTATAGTTTGATAAGTTCAATTTCTCAGTTTGGAATGTAGTAACAATAGAAAGCAGATAGGTTTGCAAATAGTGAGGGATCAAATGTGTCATAAAACACTTGAACAAGGGAAAAAGAAACCTTGCCAAGACATGCACTTGGGATATCAAAACAAAAAATCCTATGAACAATACCATGATGTTTGATGTTTAAGAATGTTTACACGGGTAGATCATAATGAAGACAATTCAAGCACTTGATAACCTAGAAAAACAAAGGCTCAATACTCAACAACTTAGCCCACACTTGATATCCCATTGCCTCACTAAAAGTGGTTACCCACGATAGATATTGGCTTTTTCATGGAAGTGCCAATGACACAACCAAAGGAACATAGATGGTGAGTGTAAAATCTTGGGGTGATCCAAGTAGTCCACTAGGATTGATCCTCGCACAAAGATGTTGAGCAGAAAAATCGGGTAGCTTCTATCTAAGGTTCGTAATAAGGGCTTCCATTCACAATACCCCTCTTGCTCCCTGAAGGGACTCCTTACCTTGTGGCAAGTAATAGACCTCATGGCCACAAGAGTACCTTAAGAATTCTTGCTTAGAATTTTTCTCATGGTCACAATCCCACAAGTACTCATACTAAGGAAAGAGAAGTATTACATCTACCAATATTTTATGTCTTTGATAACCTTGAGTTTATAGTGGGTCAGAATAGTCAGGTATTAGCTTTTCCCCACTTGGGTCGTTCCTTTTGATTTCTCAAGAGAAGGCCCTCTAAAGGATTCTAGACTAAACAAGAAGCAGATCAACCTTTGAAAGTCAAGATTTATGGTTCACCACAACGGTGAAGAGCATACTCTTCTATCTCAAAAGCCTTTCCCAAATACGCCAAGTAGTGTTCAATTAGCCCTCTTACTTTCAAAATTTAGAGGTGGGTCAAGATTTATGATTCACCACAAGGATGAAGAGCATACTTTCATACCACCAAAAGACTCTAATGACAAGATATTAAGTGCCTAAGAAAATGAACTAGTATAATGCCACACTTAAAAAATGAAAGGAAAGAACAAGCACGTGGTTGTTTGGTTTTTATGCTTTGGGCAGACCTGCAAGAAAGATTAGTCCCCCTTGTGCATTTGAAGTTTTGACATGCATTCTTTTAGCAAACTATGTAAGCAATTAGGGCACACCTACAAGAACAACTTGTTAGGCCCATAAGGATTAGTACAACAAAACCAGGTATAATCTACAAATAAATCTCTGTCCTAACACAACAAATCAAAAACCAAAAAGTAGAAAACTTGAATCTTGCAAAAAAAAGAATAAAAAATAGTCACTTTCATTCTCGGGTGACAATTTTTTCTGACAAAGGTTTGCATGATACTTTGTAGTACAGGGGTGCGATAATTCTATTCTGAGCGACACTTTGCACTACCCCAGGTGACAGAATGTTATATAGTTGGGTGACAAAGTTCTATATGGATGTATGATACTTTTGACTTGAAAAGTATCATGTAGATATGTAAGAAACTATGGTATGACACTATAAAAATGTCGTACAATAATCTATTAGAAAATACAAAAAAAAAGGTGAAACAACAAGATAAAAGTGACAAAAATGTAGTGGAAATGCAAGAAAAGAAAGGCAAAACAAAGTTGTTCTGCCCCATGGCAGGTGCCAACAATGTACACTCAAAATATGCAATTCTCTAAGCCATTGATTCCAAGGGCATCCATGGATTGGAAACCTTGAAAAGCGACCTAGAGCTCCCTAGGCATGGAGTGCAAGGGTGTTTAGAGGGCTCTCAGCTAGAGCTATTAAGCATGCAAGCTTGCTAGTAAACCATGCAATGGGAGATTCAAAGAGACAAGGTAAAGAATGTCAATATCTTCAAGAATCACAATGAAAAATGCAATGCAATCTATGCTAGAATGAGAATACAAGAATGTAACTAAACTATGGAAATGAGAGTGTTACAAGCCATTACTAGTTAAACTATGTGAACTAAGCTAAAGCATGAAAGGAAACTAAGCTAAGAATGCCATGAGAACTAAGCTACAATGCAAATATGAGGACTAAAATGCAACAAGTTCTTCAAAAGCTCCAATAGCACCAAGAAAACCTACAGCATAACATTAGCATCAAGAGTGGGGATCTTAGAATGAGAAGAGAGCTCTCCTTTTAAAGATAAATGGACCATGGAGATTGAGAGGCAAAAGATTTGATCAAGGGTGGAGTTTGAAAGTGGGAGCAATCCTTGTGCACAAGTCTCCTCCAGTGAGAAAGAAGTGTTGACTTTTGTGCCCCATGTGAGACAAAAAGCCTATTCTTCTTATTTATTATATAGGAATAATGCTTTATTTGTGCAAATTAGGATAAAAGGTAAGTGGGGGCCTTTTATTTAATAAAAGGAGAGGGAATTCATTTTAATTAAATAAAGACTTATGATAAAATGGTTAATCCATAGAATATAATTGAATAAATGATAAAATTAGAATTTGATCAGGAATAAGCAATTGATAAATTTAGCAAATAATGCTAGAAAGGGGCTAATAGTCTAGATGACCATTTTTGGGTGATTATAATATACATCTTCCTCATGTAGATATTTTTGTTCTTCATCTCTCTTACTCCTTTTCTACATATGTTTAGGTATAGTAAATTTAAAAATAAGTGATGTCAAACTAGTTGATATCAATGACAACATATTACTAATTTAATCATATTACATATCTAATCAGCAACTCGGTGATCTCTAATCATAGATCTTCAATTAGGTTCTAAATCAGTTGTAGTTCATTAGAAGAGGAAGGAGGAGGAGGACGAGGAAGAGGACGAGGAAGAGGACGAGGAGAAGGAGAAGGAGAAGAAGTAGAAACAGAGAAGAATAAGAAGAAGGAGGAGGATGACGATGTGGAGGATGAGGAGGATGAGGAGGAGGATGAGGAGGAGCAGTAGTAGGATGAGGATGAGGAGGAGGAGGAGGAGGAGGAGGAGGAGGGGGAGGAGGAGGAGGAGGAGGAGAAGAAGAAGAAGAAGAAGAAGAAGAAGAAGAAGAAGAAGAAGAAGAAGAAGAAGAAGAAAAAGAAGCAGCAGCAGTACGATGAGGATGAGGAGGAGGAGATGAATAATAATAATAATAATAATAATAAGGAGGAGGAGGAGGAGGAGGAGGAGGAGGAGAAATGGAGAAGAAGAAGGAGGATGAGGAGGAGGAGGATGAAGACAAGGATGAGGATGAGGAGGATGAGGACAAGGATGAATAGAAGAAGGAGGAGGAGGAGGAGGAGGAGGAGGCGGAGGAGGAGAAGATTTTGACCTATATATTTTTTGCTATTGTTTCTTAATTAGATCCTTTTTGCACTCTTCAATCTTCATTTCAATTCTTTATTTTCCACTAGCCTCAACACTTCATCATATCCTTCTATTTGAATGAGAATATTTATGTTCCTTCTTCACTATTTCATTTGGTGACTCTTCAACGATTTAATTTTCCAACCATTTGTTCATAAAAATCCATCTTTTATATAGAAAATTTTTGCCTCTTAATTTCCATGATTACATTTTATTTTAATCAATCTTAACCATTCAGTTCATTATACCTTGAATATGGATATTGGTAACACATTTTCTTTTCACATAGGAGCTTGAAATTTTCTTGAAATGTGTTCCTTCTTCTTTAACCATTCAGATATAAGACATATATCTCCACATTGTATTTTCTTGTCCATAGATCTTTGTAACTAACTCTCCTTGTCATCATGATCATCCAACTCAACATAGATAATTATTAAATATCGATTCAATCCTTATTTAATATTTGTTCCTCTCTTGGTGTCCATGATATTTTAGTTAACTTCTCTTGGTCCCTTCGGTCCCTTTGATTCCTTTTCCTTTACCAAATTACTTCCTTTTTACATTTTACCTTTACTGAGTGACATTTTCTACTTGATATCCAAAACTCTTTTTCTTAGCAACTTGATAAATCTTTATCACCATGTTTTAGTGACTTAATTATATGTCAGGTGGAAAATAACTATATCAACATAATATAATCATCATCCAATCTGTACCAGTTTCCAATTTAAGTTCTTCAACTTCACAACATCTCATTCCTTTATCTTCTTAACTCATTTAACTTATATAATTATTGAATGACATGGAAGCATAATAAAAACCAGAAATCAATTGATTGACATCATTGACAAGATAATAATTGATCTAAGCTTTCTACTAGCATGTATTCCTCTGATCTTTGTCCTTCTTCATCATCATCATCACCATCAGATAATCCATTTTCAACATTACTATCAATTATGGTAACACTTTCTTCCAAGAGGAGAACATTAGTGAAGAATATGAGTTAAAGATACTCTAAAAGATAATGTAAATTGTTGGTCTCAAAGGGGAGACTCCTGGTTTCTAATTAGATTACTATGTTTTATTATTTTTCTCTTCACATGTTTCCATCAATTAAAAAGGTAGATATTTTAGGCACATTGACATGTTGGATGTGTTGTCATTGATGTCAACATATTAGACAAATTAGAGGAATTTATTAGAAGAGTTATTTGTTTGTTACTAACTTAACTATTACATGTTAGCTAGTGAAACAATATGTTCATAAGTTTGATGAGGATTGGATATTGTAGGTATGAATTTGTGCATGTGGGATATGGTGGAATAGCCCATCAATGCTTAGTCAAATCCAAGTTTCAAAGGATGTCATGAATATTTTGGCATGATTCAAGGTCACAATTGGTGACTAGAAGACAAGGTGACATACAATGTTTTTGATTACATGAAAAGAAAGTTTTGAAGTGTCCTTGAAACCCTTTACACAAATATTACTAGAGATATTAAATTAAAGCTAACATATGAAACATCAATAGAAGAACAAAAAAATAGGACAATTGGAAGAAAACAAGCACAAAAAAATAAGACAATTGGTAGAAACCAACAAAGCCAATGAGAAGAAAAAGGATAGCACATAGACCTTGATAGTGTGAGGCCTCAGCCTGTGCCATCATTTCATAGCAGTTTATTTTTATCTTATGACTATCATGTTGACACTTTATTTTATCATGTTGGACTATTTGGACAGAGACATTATATTCTGATACTATGTGATGACCTATGATTATGTGGATGATGATTTAGGACTTACTTTCATGCTTTGATTATTAGGTCCTAATTATAGTATTTGATGATAATGAAGGGTGCTCCCCTTAATACCACAAAAACATAACAGTAACAGAGAAATAACAACAATTTGTAAGAACAAAAAATGGGCTTCTTATTATCTCCACAATTGTGGAATTACAAATTTCAGAATTACAATATGAAAAGCCACATGGGCATTTTCCCTTAAAATATTCTATAGGACAAAGCCTTTAATCATTACCTAGATCTACTCTAAACTGCCCTAGACAACACTACAAACCTTTCTTATATAGGAAATTTCCATCATCCGAGAAGGCTCCAAAAAGTTAGCCCTTAAGGCCGACTATCCTAAGAATTATTTTCTTCTCTCTTCTTTTTACATAGGGTCGGCTCCAAAGAATTACAAAATATGTTTTTAGGTAGCCCAACTTCTGGAGGCCATAACCGTAGCTCCATTTCTCTATTTTAACCACTTTTCAAAAATGGTAGGACCTAATCTACAATGCTTGACTCATGCAAGCTCCAGTCAGCTAGGGGCCGATCGTGATCCAGAGCCTCTAAGGTCTTCAAAATTGACTTGAAAGATTTCATACCCAAAAACCTCAATAACTTCACCAATATAGATGATGTGGCAATGAAACTCAACTAGTGCACGAATATGACTAAGATGAATCTCCACCTATGAAATTAGAACATTCTAAGATTGTATGACCAACTTACTAAAAATAGTAAATTTTCATAAATAGTAGCTTTGCACAAGATAGCCCTTATTGAAAAGAAACCAGAAATATTTTTGGGTGATGCAAGATTTCTCTTACACCTAGGATGCTCCTACATCAGATGAATCTTTAGGATGGAAATTTTATCTATTTGTGTGAATATCCTTACGATGGTGGGGATAGGGGAGGTCATTGTGGCAAATGGGTAGGTAGATCCAGGTGAGGTAATAGAGTGGTTATTTCTATTGTTATTGACTTAGCTCCTATTAGAGGTGGTGTTTGTATGAGAGGTGGAAGAGCATGAGTTAGAGGTGGACCATTCTGATCCTTGCATTAGGTTCACCAAATTAGATTAGGTGAATGGGGTCAGCATAGGGTTTGAGTGTTTAGACCAATTTCCCCTCAAGTTTTTGCAAAGATTGGTGCATAGGATGATCCATAGATACACCTTCTATTCAGATGTGACCAATTCAGATAGTACCATCCCAAGCACCAACATAGGCATTAGATGTCTCATTTTTATAGGTTAAGGTGGCCCAGATCAGACAAGTCACCTAGTTGAGCACAATGATGTAGACTTTTATGGCTACAATGAGTCTGCATGGGTTGCAGGCTATCTTGAGTTGAGTTACTGATACAGGTCCAGGTGGTCTAGGAACAGATCGTGCTAGAGGTAGTGCAGGTGCTAGTAGTTTATTTGTATGATGTGCCCTATTAATCATGTATTTCTATGATTCTTTGATTGAGACATTGTATATTACATATTCTTTTATTAGGTTTATGTTCATCTTTGATCGATACTTAATGTTTTGGCCTCTAATTTACATGGACTTTGATGATACCATGGACTTTGATTACTTTGATATATTTTACTTTATTTAATGTTATCATGTGTTGGATTTTCTTTTCAGTTGATTTATGATATGTAGCTCTATATATTGTATCTCTATATGCTTTGTTTTTGTGTTTTCCAAATATAGTTTATGATATGAATGCACATGCTATGCTTAGTTTGTGTTATATGGATGTCTTATTTATGACATAGATTAAATGGATGCATTTATTATATGGTTTAATGCTTAAAAATTATCTCTAATGGTGATGTATAATATTTCAATGTTTAATGATATGCGATGATATGAATGGATGGATTTTATACTTTTATGGTTTATGGATAATGTATGTAATGCTATGTAATGATGTGGTTATGAGATGAATAATGAGATGTAAATGTAATAATTACATTTTTAATATAATTATGATGGTTGAATGATTTAATGATTAATATATGAACAAAATTAAGCATGAATGCACCTAATGATAGATAATAGTTAATTAATGTCATTAACCTAATGGATGCAAACTTCTTTAATGGATAATAAAATTGTTAAGGCCTTGAAATATCACCCTAACTTAGGCATTAGGGTACTCAGATATTTCATGCTAATATGGAAACCTTCTCGAGTTGTGGGTAGACTCTGATTGAGAAGGAATCTCCATATTCTAGGCTGGTTCCTATTGGATTTGGAATATCACCTGGACTACAAACTTTGATTGGGAAAAAGGAAGAAAGAAAAGCTTTAAAACTGAATGAAAATAGGGTGATACACCAAAACTGAACTCAGAATTATTTGGAATTAAAACTAGCATCCACAATACACATACTAATGTGATTGGAACTATCATTCACTGATCAACATATAGGTCAACTTAAACTTCACTACTAGGGTTTAAACCACAAATAGTAAAAATTTGTCAATAAACATACAAATTATGCAAAAAGGTTTTATTTTTTGATAACTTAGAGGAGGAATTGGATTAACTCACTTCTCTTTGTCACAAAACAAGTAAACACTGAAATGCAGAAAGATGGAAAGGATTGATTTCAATACCCAAAAAAATATGATAAAATATGGGACACTTGCATTATTTTCCTCAAAATCTGAAAATAGGTTACAAACATATGCAAAAAGGCACAAAGGAACAAAAATGTTCTCTAAGTCCTTTTCTCCACAATCTTGAACCCTTCAAACTAAAAAAGAAAGTCAATTTTTGTACCCTCCTAAGGTTGAATTCAAAAATCTAGGCCCCCTAAAAAGGCTCCCAAAAATGCTCCAAATTAGCCCTAAGTCACAAGTATCAATTATGCCTTAGATCTAGCCTCCTAAAATAGCTCACAAAATTAAGCTCCAAATAGCCCCAAAACCCTAAATAGTAGCATAGAAACATGCCTCCAATCCTGCCCTAATTGTTGGTATTCTAAAATAAACATCTTTTTGAAACAATACCAACAAATTATAACAAAATTGGGCCCTAACTTACAAAAATAATATAGCCTAAAATCCACTAATAAAATATCAAGTATATACTTAAACTTAAATATAAAAACCTAAGTTTAAAGTATTGTTGATTACAAAATAAGGTCAAGAAGACTAGCTCCACATTCAACAATCCATTTATGACTATCCACATGGCATAGGATATGTGGCTATTGTTTCACTTAGGAAACTGAGGCACTGTCTGTCATTGACTGTAATCTTTAATGACTTTTACTCTCTTCTACCATTAGACTTCAAAACACATCCAACTCTGGTATTATTTTTGGTCTTTGAGTTTCACTTGCATTTAGGGTTTGCGAAAAATGAAAACCCCTAAAATATGGAAAAATTTCCTGTAAATGAACTCCAGCCTGTGATTTAGACCTTCTCTATGTTTGATCTCATGATCCGGCTCTTAATACTGCAAAAATGGAGGTTAAGCTATTGTTTTGAGGCTCCTCTACTTGTATCTCAAGCATAAAATAATGCTAACTCTATGATCTTTTCACTCATCCTTGGCCGTAACTGTGTTGGGCTTTGACTAGAAGTTGAACCTTGATTGCTTGGAGCTTGTCTTTTGGTTGTAAATGAACTCGGGCTATGATTTGAGAACTCGACCTTCATTTGTTGAGGCATTTGGCTGTTTGAAAACTCAGGCTTTAATTGCAAGGAAATCGGTTTTGATTGATAATCTCATTACGAAGACTTTGAGTTCCTCTTGTTGTTTTTGGAAATGAAAAATTGATAATTATCTTCACTTTGTGGCTTGTATGCTAGAGATTTTATAGGGTTTCATCGCATTTTTAAAACTCTAGATTAAACTATTACATCCTTGCGGATTGGATGCTATAAGCTATTGTATTTTAAAAAGCCATCCATAGTTCAGTATTTTGTTGTCTTCAGTTTAGAATGGAAATTTGCTAGTTATTTAATCCATAATGTATCTTTGTTTGAAATCTCCACTTTGATGTCCTTACTCTACAGATTTGGATTCTATAAGCTATTGTGTTTCTTCTATATGTTTTAACCAGTCTACTATAGCTCAGTCTCTTATTGCCTTCAGCCTGTCGACTTGGGTTCTTTTGCTGATTGACTCTCACTTTTGACACACTTACTTGCATCTTGGTTAGATGCCTACACTACTCGCTATGATAAAACTTATCCTTTGATGGTTCTTTACTCTGACGAGACCGATAACAGCCACCATGTTTTATCTATTGGAATGTGACCTAGCAATGTGTTGTGACTGGAGATTTCTCTTGACTTCAAAACAAGATATTGTCTGTTTCATGCTGATTGGTTTTACATAGTTGGAAAATGATAATAACCAGTGCATTAAACTGATTTCTCTTGAAACGTACAATGCAACAATGTGAACATTCTTGTGCTTCCTTTACTCTATATTTCATTTCATAAAAGATAGTGACTAGTACATAAAATGATTTCTCTTTAAAAATATGAAATGCAAGTATGTTAAAATGATAGTTCATGGGGTTCGAGCATGGGCTCGTGCACCCAGAACTACATTTTGTGAACATTAACTTGATACTTTGAAATACATTTCATGTAGCATTTTTTCAGCACTGTGAATGAGCAAGCATCTTTTTAATAAAGCTATCATTTGATCATTTCTTGTAGCTTTTCCTCTCTGTGATTACAACACGGTTGTCACTTTTCCTATACAAGTAAAAAAGCATCTTCATTTTATAATTATTTGAAAGGGATAAACCCCCATTACATTTCACATCAGATCTAATTCTTTCCTGGCTGCATACACACAAGCTGTATCATGTTTTAGTGCTTTTGACACTAGTGAACACCACACTACATCTTCTTTTCACTATGATAGTGAAATGAAATGCACAATCCATTTGAGAAATGCATCTCTTTGTTTACTCTATTTTTAAAAGAAGTATCAAATCAAATATATTATGTTAGTGAACATGACCAAATGGTTAATTTTTATGAGAGTACCATGCATGATGACATTTATGCATTAATATCAGTCAACTAATATGTTCACTAATCCAATACTATCTTGTTGTCCTAAAAAAGGTTTCTTAGCTACAAGAACTAAGTCCCTTTAATTCAAACATATGATTTATATAATAAAAACATGCATAATGATGACCATAAATAGTAAAAGGTTTCATGGAGTCATGTCCCTTTAATACTATTTTTCAGTTCATGTAGGTGCATATTTTTCTATTGCATTGATATTTCAGATATATGTCCAGCTCTAAAAGTTTGTTTGTTGTATGATGCTTTGGCTTTATACATTTCTTAGATCCAACTGGATCTAACAACTTTTTACTCTTCCATGATGCAGGACAAAACCTCAACCTAGGACATGAGACTTAAAGACTCAATAGAAGAACCATGAAGACCTGGACCAGAAAACCAGCTCCTAGATGTAGATGACTCCTCAAGACAATGCATGGGACCCTGATCATACCTCTATCATGCTTTCTATTCTTCCATTTGCACTCTATTTCAAGATGAAACATGAAACATGAAAGAACATTTTCCCATTACATTCAGTTTGAATGCACAATGTAAAGATCAATTATGAATTTGAAAATTTGAATGTGATCAATACTTAGAGTACAATGTAAACAATGAAATGAATGCAATAGAAAAATGTTTATCTACATCACTTGAAATGTAAAGTTAAATAGATATACATTCACACAATCTTTTCCTATTTATGGTCATCAATCTGCATGTAGAAAATTAGGGTAAAATAAATAATCTAATGATATAATGATTAATGATGAATGATGTACTTTATGAACTACAACTGATTTAAAACCTAATTGAAGATCTGTGATTAGAGATCACCGAGTTGTTGATTAGATATGTAATATGATTAAATCAATAATATGTTGTCATTGATGTCAACTAGTTTGACAACACTTATTTTGTAAGTTACTATACCGAAACATCTGTAGAAAAGGAGTAAAAGAGATTAAGAACATAAATATATACATGAGGAAGATGTATATGACATATGAGTATAAGGAATACATTGAGTAACTTTCTGATGAGTCTATGACCTTATGTTATTGACTTGATTATGTTTCACTGATCTATGATGAGGAAATTAGATGAAAGACACAAGGTAGTGTGGTCGGTTGATGAAGCATCACAATATACACCAAGCAGTGTAGTGTATACCAAGCATAGTATAAACTGAGCTTGTGTTCACCGATAAATTTCTTTGTTAACCAAGCAGGAGAAAAATAACTAAATGATTAGTTTAGCCATCAAAGATTGATGAGCTAGAAAGTACATCAAAATTAGTGATGGAGATAATCTTTGTTATGAAGATCAACTAGTAGCATAATTCAAGGAATATCTAAAGGATGAAATCAACACATGTTACTGGCACAACTACAAAGGAGGGTTTAAGCAGCAAAATGGATGAAGGAGAATAAGCAACAAAATCTAATGAAGGAAAAGAAAATGGTTTACTTGTCTATTTAAGAGACTAGAGTTTTGTTATGAAATGAATGCTCGAAGAAGGACTACAAAATTATCACATGAACAAGCTTCATGTATCTCTGATCAAACTGGTTAAGGAGAACCAAACTGTAGATTTTACCGAGCATCAAAAATCTATTACCAAGTGATAGTAAGTCATTGATTATTATTGATACAGAATTGTAATACTGATAAGATGATTTGAATAAGTGTAATCTAGATCTAAACATCTACAATTGAAGTTGTATTGTAATCAGATTAAACTGCTGTTAGATTTTAACCATTGTAAATAGAGAAAGCTCTTAACACAGTGGACTTGGAAGTCTTATATGTGTCATTCATAGAATGAGCATGTTATCCTGTCAACCCCATAGTGAATGCTGGTTGGATGATAACAGTTGGTCTAAAATCCTCTAACAAGGTCACACCTAACAGTGTGTTTGTAACCTTTAACAAGGTTGGGTCTTCACTGACCTCACTTTAGAAGAGTGAACTTTTTTGGGTTGCCGGGTCCCAGGTGGTTTTTCCCTTCACAGGGTTTCCACATTAAATATTTTGTGTTATGTGTTCATTGTGGTGATTGTTTGTTATCATACTTTACATATTACATGTTAGATTTGGTTGGTAATCACTAACTTGTCATTGAATGGTAATCGGTAAAAGCACAAATAGTAAAGTATTTTATGCTACCGACCTGTAGAAGTTTAAGTAAATTGTTTTGGATTATACATTTTGATTTGGGACTGTGGATAACTAATTCCCCCCCTCTCTGTTATGATAAAAATTGGTATTAGAGCTATGGTTGCTTGGAATAGAGTTTTAAGGACTTCAACACAAAGGTCTTGAAATGTTTAAGAGGGAAGTGCTAAAGCTAAACAAGGATAACTTTATAATATGGAAAAATTGAATGAAGCTGCATGTATCTGGGATTGGAAATTCTACCCTAGATCTGATGGAGAATGGATACCTTGCACCACCCACTGGTCCCTTAACCCTTGATCAACTAAGGGACATGCATGAACATAATGTTACTATGATGGAGATTGCTACTGCTTGTTCAGATGCTGAATTTGAAGACATCAAGGACTGTACTACTACTAAGAAAATGTGGGATAAACTATCTCTAATTTATAGTGGTGATTCGAATGTTGAGAGAGAAAGAGTTGAAAGCTTGAGAGGAAGATTTGATGACATGAAGATGAAAGAAGGTGAAAACATTGTGCAGTACACAAACATAATAAAAGAGGTAGTTCATGCTATTAGAGCATCAGATGGAGTTATTGATGAAGACACTGTGGTAAGAAAAATCCTAAGAACCCTATTGCATATCTATGCAATCAGAATATCTGCAATTCATGAAAATAGGTCAGCACCTAACAACACACTCACTCTTGATAATCTAATTGGAAAGCTTACAACATTTGAACTGAATAATTATGATAATAGTGTTGTACCCAATCAAGGTTTTTCTTAGTGGCGATTATTCACCATTTGGCGAATATGTGCCTATTGGTGGAAGGAAATTGGTGAATAAAAAACTCCTATAGTTGTTGACCAGTTCGCCTAGATTTTATAAAATGCTCATATAGTGGTCAGATTGTTCACCACTATTTTTACGTAATATTAGTATGGTAGTTAGGTTCTTCACCCATATTTCTATTATGGTAGTTAGGTTCTTCACCATGGATTAAATTAGGTGTCTTCATCGAGGATCAACATTCGCTAAAGGCCCATTCTCCCAAGTAAAAATTTTATTTACACTAGGACCCAATTTGCCATGCATCATACATAATCATGTCCCAATTTCCCACCCTATTCGCCCAATCAATTATTTGAAAATATGCAGGTTTGCCAAATATTAGTTGTTAATCATAAGCAACTGTCGGCCCCTTTGCCAAAATGGACGATGGAGATTATGAGGCAAAATCTTATGGCTAATATGAAAATAGTTTACTTGTAGTTGTTTATTTAAGAGATATGAGTTTCATTATTGAAACATGCCGGAGAGAAGGAAACTTCAAGAGATTTAGTTGATTATAAGCTCACAATTACATTTGTGATCGGTAGCGAATGACTGCCAGTCTGTAGTATCTTATAATTTATGCAAGTAAAATTTTATTTGCAGCCTTAATTTGTTGGAGATGTCACAGTCAAAGTTAAACATGAAGAGGACTATTGCAGGTGGAGATGTCCAAGAGAGCCCGAGGCCAACGAAATGCAAAAAATTATCTTCATACTTTGGCATGGGTAGACGTGATAGTGTTGGTCAAAGTGAGGAAGGTACATCATCAGAGGAACCTATACAATTTCAAGGTTCTCAACCTACACAGGAGTCTAATGAACAAATTGGGGAGCCTAATAAATCTAGTGACAAAGTTGCAAAACCTGATATCTCTAATGAAGATGACCTTGAAGAAGAATTTCAAGTCAACAACCAGTACCAGGATGAAGCAATTGACTTTGGTGATGATGATGGTTTAGTTAACAGTAACACTGAAGGGAGAGGAAAATCAAAAGAAAAAACTGATCGTTAATGGGAGATGGCAAGGAGATTTAAATTTGATTGGGCAGAAAAGTATCCATTCATTGAATCCATGGACAATCCAATTGTAGGTGAGCCCCCAATAGAATGTAGATGTATGATTTGTAGTTGGAAGTATAAAAAGGAAAAGCAGTTGCAGCTTAAACTAGACACCATAGAGAAACATATTGGTAAGGTTTACAAAACCTCAACTATTGATGGAAAGGAAATAAAAGTGGTAAGATATAAAACAAAGGAGAAATGTCAACATAAAAGGAATGCTGAGAAATATTATTTGTTTCAAAAATTTAAGATGAAGCCTGGTGAAGTTCAAGGTTCTATTAATGCTATTTTTGCAAAAGCAAGTGAAGTAGAAGATCGTGAAAAAGCTGTCCAATTAAGTAATGTTTTCCATATTTTGAGCAGAGGGCATCCAATGATAGACTATCCAGAAATGAGTGGTTTGTTACACTTTTTGAAAGTTCCTAACTATCCTGTCACTCATTGGTCAATAAACAGTGGATGGGAATTGGCAAGTTGTATTGCCCAGGTTGAAATAGAGGATGTACAGAGAAAAATAAAAGAGTCAACCTTTATTACATTGTCCTTAGATGAATTTACAACAATAGATAATACATCATGGGTATGCATGCATGTTTATACTATACAGAATAATGTCCACCAACCACATCTACTCACTATTGTAAAATTTAGGGACAATGCGACATTGGAAACTTTATTTCAATTAGTAAAGAACCAATTAATTGAATATGGAGGTATGGATGAATTGACAATAGTGAAGAAGTTGATCTATGTTGGAGTGGATGGAGCTTCAGTGATGCAAGGTCAAAGGAATGGTCTTTGCACAAAGATGCAGGCTTCTTGTTCACCATATGTTGTTGGCATTCACTGTATGGCCCATAGGATGAATCTTTCTTTTAGAGTTGTGAAGAAGTTTCCTTTAGTAAACAAGGTTGAAGATTTAGTAAGAGAGTTGTACTCATATTTTTGTCGAAGTCCCAAACATTTTAGGGAATTTCAGCACTTTGTTGATGGAATTACCAATGGAAACAAACTTCTTAAAGATGTTGATACCAGATGGATCTCTTTGGATGGACCAGTGCATTGAGTTTTTTCTGAATATCAATCTTTGATTGGACTGATGTACAAAAATTGAGACAATGCAAAAAATTAGAGATGTGGTGACCTACTTCGTAGGTTAAGCAATATAGAGACACTTTTGACTTTAGCATCTCTTCTTCCCATGCTAGAAGAAATGATGTTCATTATGAAAAAAGCCTAGCAAAGAGCCATGTATATTGCAGAATATGCTCAATTGTGTAAAATGTCATGCCAAGCCCTTGATAGTCTCTATCGAAATGACCTAAATTTATCCGATGAAAGATTTAATCATTGGCGGAAACTAATAGATTTGGACAATTTTGATAATTATTTAAAGATCATTGAAAATGGGGATTTATGTGTTTGTGTAAGAGCATTTCAGATACCAATGTACTACAGTGCCCCAAAGAAGCGAGCTACAAGAGTTACAAGGGAAGAGTTTACCAAGATCGTCGAGTCTATAGCAGGTAATGCAAGGGACATAGCCTATAAAGTTTCCTTTGAAATAAGATCCTAATTCCCATATGAACAACTACTTGAGGCCATGGCAATTGTGTTTCCTCAATATTGGTCCTTAAATTCTAAGGAAGATTATCGTAATAGGCTGATGACTTTGATAAAGGAATTTTTCAAATCTATAGAATTCAATGGAGTGACAATCAATGGAATTTTAGATGAGGGTCTTCTTAGAGGGAAATCAGGCACTTTTGCAAGGACTATGAGGCATCAATATCAATTAATGCATAACCCACATGAAGAGGGCTTGACAAAAAGGCTTTGGATAGAACTAAAATAGAGCACAATGTTGCGTGAAGAAATTTCAGAGTTCTTCAAGCTTGTTGATCTATGTCAGAGCATGATATTGGGTTTAGTGGAGGATGAGAGAGTTTTTAGTGCTTTGGGCTTCCTAAAATCAAATCTAAGAAACAAACTAGACAAGAATTTGGAAACATGCTTGAGGGTCTACACATCTAGGTATGATGTCAATACTTTTCCTTATCAAAAAGCAATGGAAATCTGGAAGAAATAATGCAAAAGAAGAGGGTTGGGCAACACCATTAACCAATCTTTGATAGCGAGCCTGAGTGGGACAAGTACTGGTGGTGATGGGAGTCATAGAAGCAGAGGTTAGAGTGAAGAAGGCACAAATGAAAATGAAGAGAACAATGAAGAAACTGGAATACCAGAATTGGATGATGATGATGATGCAGAGATGAATTGGCAAATTTAGGAAATTTCTGCTAAATTAGTAGTAGCAATCAATAGGTATTTTTTTGAACTTATTAACTACTATATCCTATCATTCAATGTTCATTTTAGAAAAGAAAGAATGTATTATGTTTCATCATTAAAATTTGAGAACAAAGAGTATTATTACTGTAGAGTGTAGTTTGTAACTTTGTATCGTATCATCAATGATCATTCATATTTGAATTTGAAATTCCTGAATGAAATTTTGTATTCCAATAGCATATAATAGAGTAAATCAACTAAGAATAACTGAATAAAATAGAGTAACTCAACATACATTGAATTGGAAAACATGAAAATTAGATAGAGCACAATTTGTTTTGTATTCATTTGCAATATATTCCAATTTACAGTAGTTCAAAATTCAGAGCAATATTTGTAGGCCAGTCCAAACATCCTCTGATGGCAGAACAATTTGGTTCATAGTATAGTCACACTCCTGCAACTTTGTTAGCAATTCATATTTGGAAGTGTGACTTGACATCACTATTTCTTCTAAAACTCCATTCAAAGTTCTCACTGGTTTGATGAAATCCATGAATGTATCGGGAGATATGTTTGTAGGAAGAAAGTGTAAATTAGTATTTATTTTGTCCTGCAACCTTATTTTGTAATTTTCTCTTCCAATGAATTTATTTGTGTCAAATCCCTTAGGCAAACCAAGACTTTCCATATTTGCTTTCCTTTGTTCCATCTTTGTGATCTTTTGCTTAGCTTTGTCATCCAATTCCTGTGCTTCCCTTAGCTTCTCACATTTTTGAATGATACTTGATACCTTTATTAAGACATCAAGGTGATTGCTAATTCCCTTGTTTGATAGATAACTATCCCTCTTACTGTAGAGTTGTTGCATAATATCTTTTGCTTCCTTTTCTTTCTTGACAATATCCATGTTTTGTTCAATGTTCTTATGGAGCTTCAAATAACATACTCTCATACTTTGAAGCATTTCAAACCACTCATACAAGCTATTAGAAATCACAAATATTTGGCCCCAAATGTGTTCTTTTGCATTCTTCACTAAATTATTATTAGTATTTGTTAAAGTTTGAATTGTATTACTGGCTTTCTTTAGTTCTTTTGGCATTTTTTCACAATTCTCTCTCTCTTCCACTGCTTTGTGTTCCCAATGATTGGCTTTCTTTAGTTCTTCTACCATTTTTTCATAATTCTCTCTCTATTCCACTGCTTTGTGTTCCCAATGATTGGCTTTATCCACCTGAGACTCCAATTGCTTTTGCAATTCCCGATTGGAGGCAACATTGCTCTCCATGGTTTTAACTAAATTTTCTGAACTGACTCTTTCTTGCTCTAGTTTTTTACTAATTACTGCCAATTTTCCCCTTAGTGCCTTCAGCTCTGCCTCTACCTATTCCTGTTCCTACTCTATATCTACTGATGTAGAGTTTGATTTTTTAATCTTTTTCTGTAATTCTTTCAAACTGTTGTCTATAGCTTTCCTCTTTGCTTTTTCATTGCCAATGTCTACCTATAACATTTCTATATTTCTCTCGAGCTTGGTTTTCTCTCTTTCCACCTTTAGCAGTGCACTATAGACCACTTGGTTTGTAGACTTTGACACATTGATTTTGTCCACATTTTTAACTTTGGAAAAATCCATTTCAAGAGTGCTAACTTGAAATTCAGATGGATCTATCTGACTCTTTGGTGGGTTTCCATCTTTGTTTGGTGGAATAACAACCATGAACTCCATCATGTCTCTTTTTGGGTCATATGTTGGTAAAACACTGTTGGATGTAGGTTGTTTCTCTACAGCTGCATTAAGGGCACGAGTCTCCAATGTCTTCTTTATTTCCTTATTCTTGGTTATTGTTTTTGCAATTTTTTTAGAGAAATCTTTGAAATGAAAATCTGGTGTTACAGAAGGATTTGAATTTTTGAAAGGTGATGCAGAGGTAGAGCTTGCAATGCCTCTTGATCTAACTAATGCTCTTTGAGGATTTAAACTTCTAGAGTGTTTTGCTGGACCTGAATCAACAAATAGTTCTTTAGAATCGAATGTCATTGTTGTCGGTGTTCTGGAAATGGAAAGCTTTTGCTTCTTGACACTATCTTCTTGTATGGGATTCTGTGTAGATTCTACAGTTAGTTCCCTCTTTAGAGAGGGAACTTGTTGTATAAGTTGGCTAGTCCCATTGGCACTAGTGACACTAGTAGACCCAACTCCAAGGCCTGTGCCATGATTATAAGCACTTTTTTCTGTCTCAATTGTATTCCATATGCCTTCTCCTATGGGACCCAAACCACCACCTTTATAACCCATTTTTTCACAATGATTTCCCCTTTTCCATATGCTTTATGTCATGACTTTCTGGTTCCACTCTGACTCCTAGTTCCTGGAGTAAATGCAATTGGTGGATTATCATCATCAATGTATAGATATTCATCCTCAGTGTCGTATGCCATGCTAGGATGCTCAAATTCTAGAATTTTCTAAACTCTATATCCTTGTCTATTTCATCCAGATCTTCACTGGTCTTTGGTTCACCAAAAGCCTTTCTCATACTCCAAAAATCTTTCATTTTTGTTCTAGTCCATTTTCTATCCTTACAAGCTTCTGCTAAGCTCTTTGGTATTTTTTTGTTTGATGGATGAGTAGCTTTTTCGTAGAAACTATAGGACATCCTAGGCTGTACAATGCCCTGGTTTATTGTTGTCATAATTTGTGATGACAACTGTTCAGTTGAAATTTTTTTCCTCACCGAAAAGTTTCTCCAACTCTTTTCTAACGTCATCCAAACTATCCTTGTTTTTCAACTTCTCTAGCAATGGTTTACTTTCATGTTGAAATAAGTTTGCAGAGTTCTTATTAGCAAAAAGCATTGTTTGAATGGCATTGAATGGATCATGCTTCCAATACCACTCTAAATCAAATTGAAAAATATCTAAAAAAAACTTTGCCACTTTGAATGCCTTTCTCTCAAATGTTAACCCTCCAATTGAGATAGGTAAGGAAGGGAATATGCTCTTCTTCGATTGGCCAGTGAAGGGTCTATCTGTGCTCTCTATTTGTACTACATATTCTACTGCAAACACCCTACTTGTCACATGCATTGGAAGTTTGTGGGGTTGCAGTTTTGACCCATAAAACCTTATTACAGTGTATTCTTCCATTAAGTACCAATCAGCCAATTGAATTGTGCTTCCAAGTTGGATGCAATCCCTACATGAAGCAAACAACTTGGGCATTGGAGTGCTTGTTATTTTATTGTACAATGGTGAAAAAAGAAGTCTACAAAATTACTGTAATTACTTTTGGTATCATACATTCTTATCTAAGGTGTCTAGTTATATATTGGAAATGGAGTACCTGCCCCCCTCTGAATTTCTAGCTTGTTGCTGTTGCTCATTAATATTGCAACATTCTTGGCTAGCAGAAGATAGCATAAGTAGGTTGTGAACCTAAATGTCTTAGAATTGCCCCTTTTAATCAATTCCAATTGTTCTTGCATCGATTGAACCACGTGTCCAACAAAATTATATCTTACTGGTTCATTGACCCAATGGATATCCCAAATGAATTGAAGAATGCTGGCACCCACTTCCCTATTGTTTTCTAGTCCCAGGAAAAATGCTAGTGAGGATATAGTATCTCGAACCCATGGCACAAAAATGTTAAAATCATAAGCAGGCTTATGGTTCTCACCCAATGAAGCCTTTTCCTTTGCAACTATTAGACCCTTTATAAATGAATCTTTTGCATCTGGTGGAACTCCCTCATAATGGTCTGCTAGCAATCCAAGGTCAATATGGACATTATAGTTTTGTGGGTCAAACCCTAGGTCTAGCAAACTAAGAAATTCTTCCTTGTTTATTGATAAAATTTCTTCCTATTATTTTTATTCACAATTGCTTTTCTTTCTTCATCATAATTTTCTACACAAATCAAGACAATTTCTGGGCAAGGAAAAACTTCGGGTAATAGCATGTAACCCAAACCAACATCCCACGAAGCAACTTTATTGGTTTTTGCACCTATCACTGGGTTAAATTTTATAAAATCAGGCCTCCTTGGCCCAGTTGCCTTATTGCACAATGCATATTTAATTGCTATAAGTCTCCTTTCACCATCGATAATAGGATCATAAACATCATGATACTCATCAGTGAAACCAGGGATTTCTACTAGTTTTCTGCAGTCTATTAAAGTTTTCCCATCTACTTTCCCTTGGCCTTGAGTTTTCACTTTCACCATTGTTCTTCCAAAGAATGAAACAACATAGATTCACATATATTTACTAACAAAATCACATAAAACCCCAATTTAAGAAACCCCCCCCCCCCCCCCCAATTTAAGAAAATACCAATTGTAAATTGTAATTTCAAAATTAGGTTAAAGTAAATTTTTGACATTACAAAATCCCCCGGCCCCAATTTAAGAAAACCCCAATTGTAAATTGTAATTTCAAAATCAGGTTAAAGTAAATTTTTGACATTACAAAATTGGGATGCATCAGGCTAGATATCTTACCCAAAATTAAGCTTTGAAATCTGGTGGATAGATTGAAGTTAGAACAGATAACTCTAAGACCTAAGGCTCTCACAAATTACAGTCTTGAAATCTTCAGTGACGGTTCAATAGTTCTTTTTAGCTCTACAACTAAGAGTAATGTTAAAAAGCCTTTGTTAAAACTTAAATGTAAATTGTAATGGTATATAATTAACTTTCTAAAACATACAACGTACCATGTAATCTTTTCATCGAATTACACATCAACGTGTCACGTTTCTAGAGTGAGTTTTCAGAAAAGCTTTTTGAAACCCATAATACTTCCGAAATACAAATCCAACCATTCATCTCTTGTTATCCAATGATTGTCACGATTTTAAATATTAATAATTTAATACACAATAATGTAAATAAATATTAATCATTAACTATATTCACTTAGAATAGCTTATCCATGATAAAGTTTGGAAACATTAAAATATTACATGAAACAAAAAGGCAAAGCAAATTTTTTATATTAGTCCTATATAATATAAACAACTGTCATGATTTTAAATATTAATAATTTAATACATAGTAATGTAAATGAATATTAATCATTAACTATAATCACTTAGAATAGCTTATCCATGATAAAGTTTGGAAACATTAAAATATTACAAGAAATTTGCGTTTGCATTTTGCATTTTATAATAAGACCATATCTATTAACGATTCTTAAAATAAAAACAAAAAATAAAAGCAGTAGCACTTTGAATTTCTTAAAACATTTTCATATTATATTTTTCAACAATTTACAATTTATATCATTTGAAAAACTCTGGTAAGCTACTACCAGTACCACCAAAGGGAGACATGTCACACAGTAAAGGCTGAGGGAAAAGAGAGTAGAGAGTAGAGAGTAGAGAGTAGAGAGTAGAGAGTAGAGAGTAGAGAGTAGAGGGACTAGAGAGTCATAGACTCAGGGACTATCTGGCTAAGGCTCCCTTCTATGCGGAAGTCTGAAGAGAGGAGAATCTTGAAGAATTCATCTAGACACTGATAGTCCTTGAGTTCGTCCAGTAGGTACCACTTTTGGAGGAAATCCCTCCCAATCTTTGCCCACTTCCGATGATGGTTGAGCTGCTCAGCATCAAGGTTCAGTAGGAATGGTTGCCTAGGAACTACTCCTGGTTCTAGAATCTTATGCAAATCATTTGCCCAAGGAATTCCCACCCCAATTTGAGAAAATATGATAGCATGCACATCGTCATTGAGGTACTCTTATTTGAAAACTTTCCTCAAAAGCATAAGCATATCCACCTTTTTCCCCCCAAGTCCAACAAAGAAGCCAAGAATCGAGATGAAATGTCAGTGGTGACTCTATACCTATTCTCACTCTCCAAAAATTCATGTCTGAGCACCATTCTTATAGCCTCCTTGGTGAAGGCTTCGAACTCCATAGTAACAGACGCTGGGATTGGGTTTGTGACCAGGCCCAAAAAGGCCTTCTGGTCCTCCAAGGTAGTGCATCTCAAATGAATTGGAGTGTCCATTCATAGACTATTTTCACAAATATTCTTTCATAGAGAACCTAGCACTCGTAGACTATTCTCACAAATATGCTTTCACAATCGTAAATTAATGAGCATAAATCGATCTATTTATAACTCCTGATTGTAAATCATTCCTCTAAAGATCTAAGTAAATTGTAAGATAAATGGTAATTGTCCAAAAATCTCCAAATCTTTCATATTTAATGCAACACTGGGTGAAATTGTTATTGCCATTGCAAACAACACTTATGATAAGATATTTTCTATCTTGGGAATAATGAAGGCCAAAAGCCTCACGCCATGCAGGTGGACATAAAAATTCTTTATTATTAAAAAACCATAAAACTTGTACCTTACCAGAAGTGGAAACAAGTAGCAAAGTATGTTACCAGTGAAATGGTGGCAGGAAATGAAGTTTTAGCATTGATTTAAGATCATCGAATGGTCAGAAAATATTGTCCTTATATGATATGACGTTTTCATTCAAGCATTAAATTTAAGGCATGAATCAATCGAGGTACTGAATAGTTAATATTTATATGATCATATGATGTCACAGTGCACACCTATCTGTCAGTGAAAATTGAAAGGCACCATCAAAGAAACCATTAATTCACATTACTTTAACTGATGTCATGACTCATCTACTCATCGCCATTAATTAATATTTCTATCTAATAGTACAGACTCGTTAACACTGCTTATCAATAAAATACTTGTCTCTGCTAAATCACTTGGATTTCTAAATAAAATAAAATTAGCGAACCTTTGGTTTATGACTTATAATTATACTAAAAATAATTTTCATTATCTAAATTTTGGTTCATTTTCAGTGTCTTCCTTTTTTTGTTAATATTTATATTCAAGTATTGTAATACATTCTTTCCACAACTTTATTAGAATTGACCCAATGATATTTGGCATCATCGACTAGTAGATGAATTATGTAAAGCCTTCTTTTTCTCTGCATTATTTTTGCATCTTCTTCTATACAAAATTTTCAAATAAAATTCTCACTCTTTATTGAATAATATACTCTTCTACTTCTTTAAATTTGTGTCCATGTGAAGGTTGGTTGTCTTTAGACTTCACCTCTTCTAGCCCTAGTGAATATGACATTAACCTTTATTACCTTGCAATTCCTATATTCAATGTGGATAAATATTATCATGATGGAATAAATCCTTATTCTTCTATAAATTATAGTAGGTTATTCATCCACAACATGAGGATATACATATTTTAATATTCATAATGGTTCTCCTCTTTCAAACTTGGAGATAAGTCACAAGCTTAGATTTAATTTATATCTAAAATTGGGAACAATGGAAATGGTCTTTAGTGCATGGAAAAGAAGGTTAATGTCCTTGAAAACCCTATGCTACACTTTTATTTAATTGTCCTTGATTATTATTCACCTCTATCTATATCTCCTCCTCCCTTGGTTGTTTATATGACCTATTTTCATAAACTCAACATCAAAAGGGGATACTTCCTATTGCAAGTCTACTAAATTTTTATTTGGGTTCAACATGTGTCTTCATCAAGAAGCTATAGACCAATTTGAAGTTCACTTTAGGTATCAATAGTACATTTGACATGAAAATTGAAATCTTAATCAAGCTTCGAGAGTCGGGAGTCGGGATCTCCTTAAATCTTTCCTCAGATAGTCAGACTGATAGTGTCACACATCCGTTGACCATTCGATTACAACATATCAACAACCCAAGGTGAATTTTGGGCCTTTTGTTTGTCTTCATAATATTTATGGGAAAATCTTGATAGAATCATGACACGTGTCATGATTCCGTCAAGATTTTCTCGTAAATATTATGAAGACAAACAAAAGACTTGAAATTCACCTTGGGCCGTTGATTTGTTTTAAATCCAATGGACATGTGTCATTTGAATGGTGGAAGGTATTCAATCCTTTAGTTAATCAATCTTTGGAATTATTCAATCGCCATACCAACTATAAATGTTTTACAACCATTCGCCATGACAAATATATTAATTCAAATATTTGGAAAATATTTTCGCCATAATTTTATAAAAATGGTATCCATTATTTAAATATTCGCCAACCAATATCAATATTTTGACACATAATTCGCCATCAATATTAATAATTTTATTTTTAAAAAAATTATAGTCACCATTTTTTTATAAAAATTATATACACTATTAAAGGATTCACCACCAAATATCCATATTTTGATAGATAATTCACCATCACTATTAAAAATTTTCCCCCCAAAACATATGTGATTTACCACAATTTTATACTTTTTGGGAAGGGGGGGTTCCTTAAAGTTATCCCTGTACCCAATGTTGAATCCGCTTCATGACTTCTTAGAAGATTGGTAAGTCTAGTAGTAGAAATAAGGATGCTAGTGATAGAAATACGAATGATGAGCTCAATGAACTTGAAGCTCTTATGGCCAGAAGGTTACCTAAAGGTAAAGGAAAGTATAGAGGCAAGTTACCTTTAGCATGCTTTAACTGTAAAGAAGTTGGTCACATTTCAACTAGATGTCCACACAAGAAAGATGATGATAGAACCAAAGACCAATCCGAAGGAAGCTATGGGAGAAGATATAATAGAGGCTACCGACACTACAATAGAGATAACCAAGATAATAATGACAAAGGAAAGAAGGTTTGCTACATTGCTGAGGAAGAAGATATCACCGATACCGACACTGATGATGATGTGCAGGTAGTATTTGTGGCAATGAAGGATGATTCCAAAGAAGATAAAAGGTATGTAGAAACAACACTTATCTCTAAGGTTAATAAGAATGACACATGGATTATAGATAGTGGTTGTACACATCACATGAATGGTGATGAATAAAAATTTGATTAGCTTGAAGAATACAATGGAGGATCTGTAAGAATGGGAAATGATGCACCATGTATGGTAAGAGGTAAAGGATCCCTGATGATAAATGATAGATTAAAATGTGAATTTACTTATTGGGTAAGAGGATTAATCTATAACTTGCTAAGTGTGGCACAAATGAACAATTCAGGCCATCGAGTTGCTTTTGAGAGAAAAAAGGTGAAAATATTTGATGATGGAGGAAGACTTGTTGGAATTGGTACACAATCCAGAGGTAATCTATTTTATCTTGATAATGATCAGTCTTCTTGTTTATTAATGAAAGATGAAGATGCATGGTTGTGGCATAAGAGGTTATGTCATGTTAATTTTGATAACATGATTAAGATCAGTAAAAAGAAAAAATTTAGAGGTCTACCTAACTTATCTAAGCCGGATCATGTTATGTGTCATGAATGTCAGAAAGGTAAGATGACTAAGTCTAGTTTTAAAAGAAAAGATTATTCAACAAATAATATACTTGAGTTGGTTCATACCAATTTATGTGGTCCTATGACAACTCAAAGTTATTATGGAGACAGATATTTTATTCTTTTTGTTGAGGATTATACTAGGTTGATGACTGTCATGTTATTAAAAGAAAAATCTGAGGCATTCTAGATGTTCAAGTGGTATAAAGAAAAATTAGAAAAAGAGACTGGTAAAGATTTGAAATGCTTAAGATATGATAGAGGAGGTGAATTTATCTCTGATGAATTTACTAATTTTTGTAATGAGCATGGTATTAAAAGATAGGTCTCTACACCAAGGACACCCCAGTAGGATGGCATTGTTGAAAGGAGGAATAGGTCAATTGTTGACTGTGCAAGGACATTAATGATAGAAAAGAATGTTTCTCAAACATACTGGAGAGAATTCATTAGCACTATTGTCTATGTGCTAAACCAAGTACAATTGAAGGACACTAATAAGACACCCTATGAGTTATGGTTTGGACACAAACCCACTGTAAGTTATTTGAAAATTTTTGGAAGCAAATGTTTTATTTTGAAAGATGAAAGAAATGAAAATTTTGACTCAAAAGTTGAAGAAGGGATATTTCTAGGATATTCCAGTAAAAGTCTAAACAGAGTTACAAATGAAATGATTGAGAGTACTAATGTTTGAGTTGATGAGTTTGATGATAAGAATGCAGAGAAAAGTAGAAAGGAACCTAAGGACTATAGTAGATTCACTTACATTGAACAACCTGAGTACCTACTGACACCACAAATAGTGACAACTGAATAGGAAGAAAACAATACTGAGGAATAGGAAAAAGAAACTGACGAGCAGGAAGGACCTACCAAGCAAGCAAATGAACCTGCACATGATGAAAAAGAAAGAAGAAATTGGAGAATAGCAATTTTTGTCAGAAGACACCATCCTGAGACACAAATCATTGGAGACAAACAAGCTGTCATGCAAACAAGGAGTAAGACAAGGTACATGTCTAGTTTGTGAATATGAGCCAAAGCATGTAAAAGATGCATTATAAAATGATGAATGGGTTAATGAAATGAAAGAGGAAATAGAATAGATAGAGAAGAACAAAACCTAGACCTAAAGATAAGAATGTTATCGGTACTAAGTGGATATTCAGGAACAAGTAGAATGAGAATGGAGGAGTAACAAGAAATAAAGCTAGATTGGTATGCAAAGGATATGCATAGGAGGAAGGAATTGATTATGGTGAAACATTTTCACTTGTGGCTAGATTAGAAGGAGTTAGAATGTTACTTGCATATTTTGTACACAAAAAGTTCAAAGTTTACCAAATGGATGTCAAGTCAGCATTTTTGAATGGAATACTTGAAGAAGATGTCTACATAGAACAACCTGAAGGGTTCATGGATCCAAAAAAGAAAGACAGGGTATGTAGATTACTTAAAGCTTTATATGGTTTGAAGCAAGCACTGAGAGCCTGGTATGAGAGGCTGCATACTTATTTGTTAAGTATTGGATTTGTTAGAACAAGTGAAAACAACAATTTGTATATGAAAGGAGATACTGATGATACTATTATTATTGCTGAAATATTTGTGGATGAAATTATTTTTGGAGGAGAAGATCAAATCTGTAAGTCATTTTTTGATGAAATGAGAAGTGAATTTGAAATTTCTAAGTTCACAGAGATTAAGTTCTTTCTAGGACTACAAGTGATTCAGCAAAATGATGGTATATTCATCACACAATCCAAATATATCAAGGAAGTATTGAAGACATTTGGCATGGAAGATGTTAAACTTGTGGGAACACCGATGGCTACTAGATGTAAACTGACTAAGGAAGATGAAACTATAGAAGTGAACCAGACATTGTACCAATCTATGTTTGGTAAGTTAATGTATGTAGTGCATAGTAGACTAGACATAACACATGTTGTGGGAATTGTTGTAAGATTCTCTACAAACCCTAGAGAGTAGCACATGGTTGCTACAAAAATAATCCTAAGATACTTGAAGAAAACATAAGATTATGGATTAATGTATCCTAAGGAAGGCAAGTTTGAACTCAGAGTCTATACCGATGCTAATTGGGCTGGAAATGTGGATGACATAAAAAGTACCACCGGAGGAGCATTTTTCTTTGGTGAAAGACTTGTTACATGGACAAGTAAGAAGCAAGCTTACATTTCTTAGTCTACAACTAAAGTAGAGTATGTTTTTTCTTCTAAAAACTATTCAAATATTGCATATATTAAGAAAGTTCTAGAAAGTATGAATGAGATAATCACTGAGCTATTGATTATATATTGTAATAACACCAGTGCAAAAAACATTTCAAAGAATCTAGTGATGCACTCTAAAAAAAATATATATCAATCAAGTATCACTACTTGAGAGAACAAGTACAGGAGAAGCAAGTTAAGCTAGAGTTTGTTACATCAAAAGAACAACTTTCAGACATATTTACAAAGCCTCCACCAAAGGATACATTTGAATACTTGAGCACAAGACTTGGGGTCCGTCCCCTGTTTACCGGTCACTAATGTGATCTGGATGTTGCATCACCCTAATCTTATCAGTAGATCATTCATGTTGATGTAGTATAGTTCACGCTTTGGATCATGTCTAAGGTTGTGAAAAGTTTGGAGAACTGGAATAGATTGGCATATCAGTATATAGAGATACAGAGTACGCACCGGACAACAGAGAGTTACATGGAAACTACAGAGTTGTATTTTTATTTGTTTCTTTGGCATTGTTGTCAAAGGGAGAGATAAACAATATGAAACAATATGCACTGATGAGAACACTAAAACATCTATCTAAGGGAGAGACAAACTGAATAAAGGGAGAGCATTGAAGATCAGTTACTAAGAATAGAAGAAGGAATCCGAGAGCTGAAAAGATCATATCTGTAGAATGTCAAGCTGCATTGATAATGTTGTTGAGTAACATAGTGATTAAACATATTAAGCTAGGGAGAACTTGTACAACATTTTTTCATAGAGTTGTAGAATACATGTTTGGTATGCATATGGTATATTTCATATTACTTAAGTTGCCATCAATGCCAAAGGGAGAGATTGATGAGCTACAACTGATTTAGAACCTAATTGAAGATCTGTGATTAGAGATCATCGAGTTGCTGATTAGATATGTAATATGATTAAATCAATAATATGTTGTCATTGATGTCAACTAGTTTGACAACACTTATTTTGTAAGTTACTATGCCGAAACATATGTAGAGAATGAGTAAAAGAGATGAAGAACAAAAATATCTACATGAGGAAGATGTATATGACAAATGAGGATAAGGAATACATTGAGTAACTTGTTGATGAGTCTATGACCTTATGTTATTGACTTGATTATGTTTCATTCATCTATGATGAGGAAAAGAGCTGAAAGACACAAGGTAGTGTGGTCGGTTGATGAAGGATCATAGTAGACACTGAGTAGTGTAGTGTATACTGAGCATAGTATAAATTGAGCTTGTGTTCATTGACATATTTCTTTGTTAATCAAGCAGGAGAAAAAGAACTAAATGATTAGTTTAGCCATTAAAGATTGATGAGCTAGAAAGTACATCAAAATCAATGATGGAGATAATGTTTGTTACAAAGATCAATGACTAGCATAATTCAAGGAAGATCTAAAGGATGAAATCAAAACATGTTACTGGCACAACTGCCAAGGAAGGTTTAAGTGGCAAAATGGATGAAGGAGAATAAGTGGAAAAATCTAATGAAGGAAAAGAAAAGGGTTTACTTGTCTATTTAAGAGACTAGATTTTTGTTATGAAATGAATGTCAGAAGAAGAAGGACTGTAGAATTATCGCATGAACAAGATTCATGTATGCCTAATCAATCTGGTTAAGGAGCGCCGAACTATAGAGTTTACCGAGCATTAGAAAGCTATTACCAAGCGACAGTAAGTCATTGATTATTATTGATATAGAATTATAATACTAATCAGAGGATTTGAATGAGCCTAATATAGATCTAAACATCTGCAATTGAAGTTGTATTGTAATAAGATCAAACTGTTGTTACATTTTAACCATTGTAAATAGAGAAATCTCTTAATAGAGTGGACTTGTAAGTCTTATATGTGTCATTCATAGAATGAGCATTTTTATCCTGTCAACCCCATAGTGAATGCTGCTTGGATGATAACGGTTAGTCTAAAATCCTCTAACAAGGTCACACCTAACAATGTGTTTGTAACCTTTAACAGGGTTGGGTCTTCACCGACCTCACTTTAGAAGAGTGAACATTTTTGGGTTGCCGGTCCCAGGTAGTTTTTCTCTTCATAGGGTTTCCACATTAAATCTTTTGTGTTATGTGTTCATTGTGGTGATTTTTTGTTATCATACTTTACATATTACATGTTAGATTTGGTCAGTAATCACTAAGTTGTCATTGACTAGTAATCAGTAAAAGTATAGACAGTAAAGTATTTTATGTTACGAAGCTGCAAAAGTTTAAGTAAATTATTTTGGATTATACATTTTGATTTGGGACTGTGGATAATTGATTCCCCCCACCTCTCAGTTATTCTAATAGTACTTAATGCAATTTGATGACCTAATGATCAATGCACTTATCTTTGTTAATGCAATTTAAAAGTTAAGTGTAATGAACATAAATTAATGTAACTTAATGATTTAAACAAATGATGATTAATGCAATCTATCAATATGAACTTTAATAATGCAATCTAATGCAATGAAAATTTACCTATAATGATGAATGCAATCTAATGCAATGAGATTATAATGAATTCACATTTAAGAATGACTTAAAATATATGAATGTAAATTATATGATGAATGCAACTTAAAGCAAGTAAAGTGTCTTTGATTTATGTTGCACTTAATCTAAGCTTGATTTTTTTTGTTTTTCAATTTCCAACACATTCTATCCCAAAAAGTAATGATGAAACTTTTCAATTTTAGCTTTACTCCATCCCATTTTCTTTTTCAAAACCAATTTTTGAGATAAGAATCCATGCAAACTAAATGCATTTAATCTATTATGGATGCAACTAGACGCCACTATTCATAATTAGGAAGCTTATTTTCAGCATGAATGATTTTGAGACCTAAAATTGGTACAATCATCCCTGGTTCAACCATGATGATACGAATACCTTTTCCTTTCCGAGTTGCATTCCTAATGCTGGTACAGCTGTCACTGGTTAGATTTAACCATGAGAGTCTGAATACCACTTTTGTGAGATTCAATGTTGCAAGTGGATTTTGGCATTATGATATTGAACATCAAAATATCCAAGCTATCCTATTGTATAAATAGGCAGAGATGTTAGTTTTTCCATATGTGCATGTCCTCGATGATTCTTTGATAATCATGTCATTAGATGAATGATACCTATTTTAAAAACATTTATCTTAAGATACACATGCAAAAATCAATAAAATATCATGCTTTTATGATTTCTTATCTGGTCCAAGACTTCACTGATATACTAAAAAGACATGATTTCACCAATCAAGTAATTACTTAGAAAACAAAATTGCCCTATTTTTTAATCCTAGTAAAGGGTAAAATCATTGTGAGATAATGGAACAAAATTTTTCATTATCTAATCAACATTTGGATTAGGATTTGATCATCTGGGTGTTTACTTGTGATTTGATGTATTGATTTGCATCAATTGATATTGGTTTGATTAATCCCTCTTTCTTTTAGAATAGATTTGTCCCAAGTTTGATGTCATTGTGTTGTTCGAATTGGACACTTTTCAGATCTATGATGAAAGATTTAGGTATTGACAAATGCCACTCTAGAATATTATTATACAATTTGTACAAATGGTGGAGAATGCAATATCTACAAGGATGACTAGGCATGAGAATTGACTTGAATTTCAATGGCACCTATTTACCAGGATTTCACCGATTGATTTTATTTCTCTTTTTTTCTTTTTTTAATTATTTTTCTTTTCTTTTTTCTTCCAAGGTCTCTATTTACTAGGTTTTCACCAAGGCTATTTTCTTACTTTTTCAAAAGAAAAATTCTCTTTTTTCATTTTTTTTCTTTTTTTGTATTCCTATCATCAAGGTGCCTATTTTCTAGGTTTTTAGCAAGACAACATCTTTTTGAAAAATATTTTTGAATGTTTTTTGATTTCTTCTTGCTTGATTTCCACTATTTTTGAACTTTTTTGCATTTATGATTTTTTTCTTCTTTTCTATTTTTCAATGTTTTTGAATTTTTTCAGGATCACTTTTGACTATATACAATATATAGAATGCTTCCTCATCTGATTTTCTGATACTCTTTTTCTTTGTTTCCTTTCATCTGCTTTAGGTGTAAAACCTTTTCAGGTGTATGTTGTTGATGGGTTCTTGTAGTTCCTCTCCATCAAAGTCAGCTTGCTTGTATTTACCCATTCCAAAAGAAGAAATAATCACAAAAGGACCTAACCAATTTTCTTCCCATTTCCCTTTCTTCTCTCTTTCTGCTTGATTTTTAGGTGTTTCTCTCAATACCAAATCACCTATTTTGAATGTCCTTGGTTTGATGTGTCTATTGTAATTTATCGACATTCGATTATTATACACTTTAAGATGATCAAGGGCTTGTTATTTTATTTCATCAAGCAATTCTAATTCTTGGAATCTAGGAACCCTATAGTATTCTTCACTTAGCAATCCATGTATTGAAACTCTTAAGGATAGGATTTTAACCTCTAAAGGTAATACCACTTGATCTCCATAAACCAATGAGAATGGTGTGGCTCCTCTTGGCATTCTCACACTTATGTGATATTCCCACAGAGTAGGATTTATCTGAATGTGCCAATCTCTACTTTAATTATCCACTATCCTCTTCAATATTTTCAAGATGTTCTTATTAGTGGCCTTTGCTTGCCCATTTCCTTGCGGGTAATATATTGAAGATGAATGGTCTATCATATGAAATTTTGTACATAATTCATTCAAGTATTTATTCTTGAAATGTTTATAATTATTTGTTATGATGGCTTGAGGGATGCCATACCTACAAATTATGTGGTTCAATATGAACATGGATATTTTTTTTCCCATTGTAGTGGATAATGGTACAACTTCAACCCATTTGGTATAGCTTCGACAACAACTGCTATAGAAAGGCTACCAATGCTCTCATAGGATATATTTAGCATTCATTCCTAACAAAATCCCCCATATGCATTGATGGCAACATAAATGAAAAAACATCCGATGTTCCATAAATCCAATACCGCAACACTGCTACTCTAAAAATGCTTCCAAGTCTTCTTCATCCATCAAATCTTGCTTTGTTTTCCTATTCAGTTCTCTCCAATAGATGTTACAAATGGTTTTTTCATGTACACTATTAGGAATGGGAACATTGAGAGGGGGGGAGGTGAATCAATGTTCACTGTATTTTAACTTTTCACTTTAATTTTTATTTTGAACTTAAAAGCTTAAGTACTGAAATAACATTCACATAAACATGAAACATGAAATCAACACATGACACCAATATGGTTACGAGGAAACCCAAATAGTTAAAAACCCCGGTGGGACTTGATACCCACTAATATTCTACACTAGTGTTTTGTGATCCTTGCTAGAAGATCCTTTACCCTATTAGGAGTAGCTTTACAATGCTATTAGTATAGTAGACCTTGTTAAGGGTTAGACCCTATTAGGAGTCTTTTACAATGATCCATGTTAGGGGAGTGGACTCACTATCCTAGAGCTCACAGCTCAAATGGTGAAGGCTACAACCTTCTGATTTCAGATACACACTATATCTGCTAGTGAACTACCACTGTGGCATTGCTTGTCTGATTAGTTCCTTTGGTGCACTAATGCTTTGACCTCTAGAAAAGCTCTAATACATCTTATGATGTCTTTGCATACCTCTTCTCTACTTATCACATCTCTATTTTCACTTCCATACCGAATATAATGGGTGCACCTTATATTTATGCACTCATACAAAATACATAAATAGGTCGGCCCTATAACTAATTACAAACAATGCTTCCAAATGAATTGGCATAAGCATGCTTACAATTATACATATAAACATGTTGGAAACCTAAATACAATAGGTGCATGGCCTTTACAATATTATATTATAATCACAAATCAAAATGCTAATTGTCGGCTCCATGCTTTGTTCTTTGCTGGCACACACTGGTTGTGCAACTTCAATTGACTGTAACTTTCACATCTTTGCATGTCTACTTATGCGCTCATAGACTAAGTAAGAATATAGTCTAACTAACTTAACCTCTAGGGTGCATATCATAATTCATCCATACATACATGCACTGATGCTCTGAGCTACATGATCTCTGTACACTGTCCAGTCTTCAACACTTAACTAAATTCTGATCTTTACACTAAGTGCGATGTCTTCAAACTACTATATGACTTTGTTTCCATAATGACAACACTATATCTAGTCATATATCTCAGTATAGACAACTTTCCAACAATCTCCCCCTTTTTCATTGATGGCAACAAAGGAATATGGCCAAGTTGTTAACTGTTCCTTTACACAAAAACTTTTGTCTTCTATACATAATCTTATATCTCCCTATACTTATATATACTCCATATTCTATAAACAACTCTCCCTTTGACATTAATGACAAAGGTACATCAAAAATCTATATATACACATACTCACTAAGTGAAAACATCTAGATATGCAATCTTGAGGTTTTGGATCTCCTTCTTCCAAAAGGTTATCAGAGAGTTAACTATCTGGAGATGGGTGCATAATGCATATTGAAGCTTCTCCATCTTCTCCAAGTCACTGATAGGACCTTGATCATAAGTCACCATGGTGGCATCAATCTCCTTTATATTTTGATTGAGTATGTCTAAAGAAGGTGCAAGACCATTCCTCAACTGAGTCTGTTTGGATCTTATCCTTGTTATCTCTTTTTCTTCCTTCTCAATTTTGTCTATCTGTCCTTGGTAGACATTGTTACACATGTTTACATTAGTGGATGTGTCTGACACTGAATTCTTTACCTGCTTAATCATTTCTTCTTCTTCTTTTATCTTCTTGAAGTGAGCATTGGTGAGCTTCTCTTAATCCATGCATGCTACAATGATCCTTCTTCCTTCATTGGAAAATTATTTCAAGGATGCTTGACCAAAATTTCTGATACTATGGATGCAAATTCTTCTAGGCTAGAAAAATTTCTTTTGAAATATGAGAGGATTGAACTCACATCATCAATTGAATGTACTTTTAACACTTTCTTATCCTCTGGTAGAAAAATGTTCAAGATATTCACTGATTCTATTAGGAGAGGATTCCTCATAACTTGTTTTTCTTTTTCCTTCTCCATAGCTAAGACATTGAACTTAATCAGGTCTTCTTCTTTCCAAGAGTCCAAACTGCTTGTGTCAGGTGTCAAACTTGACAACAATGCTAAGGAGGGAGTGATGGGAGTGATGTCCATCACTTCTAGTTTTACCTTTGCAAGATCAATAGAAGTATCTTCTTCTTTCTTTTCTACCTCTTCTTCTTCTTTCTTATCAAATACATCTTCTATGAGTACTTATTGCTGAGTGGGAGGTGTATTGCTACATAAGATTTCAGCTTCTTCAGTACTAACAAATGCTTCCTCAAACTTGTCAAAATCCTTATTAGTAATGGCCATGGCTATCTCCACATTATCTATGAAAATAGTGCTGCCTTCATGTGATTTTGAGATGGGCATAGACTTGTTTGCTTCTATTTGAGTTTCTGCTATGGGCACTAAGTCCTAAGGACCTGTCACTGGTACATTAATGGTCTCTGCTTTTTTGTATTGCTTACTAGGTGCATGAGTGATGGGCATAGTAGGTGGTTTTATGTGTTGTTCTAATAACACCTTTTCAATTGCCTTCTATGTTTCCTTCGTTATCAGCCCATAGTCTTTGTTCATAATGTGTAGAGTTCTCATCTTTGTCCTTAAGTGTGGCTTCACTAGATTTGGTAGCAATGACCTTTCTTCAATGGAACATACTGGAAGAGTGGAGTCAAGAATTTGTTCCCTTATTCTCATATCTTCTTCAGTGACTTGTCTTTTAAAGGTGTCCATTATTTCCCATACCTTATCTAAAATTTTTGTTTTTAATTCAAGAACTATCTTCTTGAACTTTATCATATGTTTGACAATCATCTCATGTATCTCTGATTGGTCAATCTCACTATAAGTTTCATAAAACTTACCTACTTGATCAATTCTGACCTCATCAACAATTCTAGTGCTCAATACTTTAAGGCTTGGTTATGAATCCTACCTTAGGAGGTGCTTGAATGTTTTTCTTGCTCCTTAATGCTCATGAGGATGTATGACTAGAGCATATACTCTGGAGGAGTGGTGAGATCAATAGTATCTATGGGCACAGAAGGAGTATTATCTTCTTTACCCTTATGACTATCATCTGATTTAGTTTTCATCTTCTTCAACTTAGGATCTTCTTATTCTTCCTCTGCTACTGTGCCTTTTAATTCTAGGGCAATCTTTTAATCCCTTACTTTATCAAGGTCTACTTGAGACACACCATGTATCCTCAAGATCTTAGAAGTGACCTTTGCAACCTTTCTTTTTGATGCAGGAGCATCCTAGGTGTAAGAGCAATCTTGCATCACCCAAAAATATTTCTATTTTTGTATTCAATAAGGGCTATCTTGTGTAGAGCTACTATTTATGGAAACTTTCTATTTTTAGTAAGTTGGTCTTATGATCTTGAAATGTTCTGATTTTATATGTGGAGGTTCATCTCAGTCACATCAGCCTGCCAGCAAAATTTCATGGTTAGATTGTCATGCCCAAAAATATCCAACTAAAAAATGCAACAAATTTTTTGTTTTTAAAGGAAAAGTAAAGTTGTGTTGGCGATAAGTATAAGTTTGTTCATATGCAGAAAGGAATCTAAGATCAAGTTATAACTCATGTTGCTCGAATCGGGTTCAAGGCGGAACCCTAGGGTATGAGGCTACACTCGCAAAGATATCTGATGAGATGATGATTCTAGATAGATTTCAATTCTATTAAAGAATGATAAGTTTGGTAGTGAGGGTTTGAGGGTTTGATATATTACGATAGGATTCTAATATAATACGAAAATGATCTAATGTTCTACCTAAGCAAGAAATAATTTGATTCATTCTTAGCTAGATTGAGACATTAATACCGCTAACTATAATTGTTGGCTAAATGGTTATTGTCATACATCATGCACGCTCTCATCTAGCAATTCACCAAACCTTTTACTTGCAAACTAATAGTTCAATCAATTGTTCTACATGTTGAGAGTAGTCATCTCCTCATTAACTAATTGGTTCAATAACAACAGAGAAACAATCATCTAAAGGATCATTTCACTAATTAACTAAATTTCTAATGTTTATTAAAGCTAGTATTGTTTACACCGATAATCTAAATGAACAAAATAGAACATTAACTTAATATTTTAATCCAATAACATTATACATGAACCCATGATCCATAATCACAATTGGGATTAACTTCTAATCTATAAGACCCTAATACCCTCCTAACCTAGTGTTAATCAGAATTAATAATATAATTAAGAATTAATGAGTATAAAATAATGAGATCAAACATTAACAATATGAAATACTTAATGACATTTCTAAGATATCCTTCCTTACACTAAAACCTACTACCCTATATCTTCTACACCTATTACCCCTAAATCTCTTATAATTTACATATACTATATTAGGGGAAGGGAGATGCCAAAAACTAAAAAAAGAAGACAAAACATATAATCAATTAAATAAATAAAATTTACCTCTAAAAGCCATGTCATCCACTAGTCCTACCAATGGACACATCACAACTAATCCTAGAGGCTACTATCTTCGAACCTCCCACCTACTTACCCCTAAACTAACTTTCTTAATAACCTAGCCATGACCCAAGTCAAAGGGGGTGTATATCAAGGCAAGGGGGTCAAAATCTTGGTGGGACCCACTTCTTACAACACACTACCCCAAACTTCTTATCACTCAAGTCAAGTGAGGAGAATTTTGCAAAAAAGGTGTAAGTTTAAATTTGTTTCTTTTTTCAAACTCCATGAATGCCTTGGTCTGCGTACAAAAAGGAAGGAAGGACAAATGGAAGGTGATGTGGACAGCAAGGGTCAAGAAATTAGTGCATGGAAGAATGGATAGCTAGCATGTGAGGAGGAGGATGATTTGGTGAAGATTTTGGGAGATGTGTCAAGTACATTGCATAAAGTCCTGACAAGGTGGCCCAATCACAAGCTAGCATCATAATTTTCAAAACCTCAAGTCAATCCCATATTTAAGTTGCCTCCCACTTGCAGCTCCAAAGACCTGCATTGGGTAAAGAGGTAGGTGCATTTTATGTTTAAAAAAAAAGGTTTCAAAGGTAGTTTGAGCAAGGATGAAATCTTGGCATGGGTCCCATAGGATTGCATGGGTTGAAGCAAGCTTTTATGTCTTGTTAAATAAAAATTATTTTAATTTGGAGATGGCTATATTTAGGATAGGTGTTAGTTATGGTTAAATTTAATTAGTGTCTAAATGAAAAATAGGGAATATTCTCTATGTAGTATGGGGATAATTTTATCCCCATACATTTTCCAGAGAGCAAATTGCTCTTGAAAATTCTAGAAGTGTCTATTTTTATGAGAACATAGTTTTTCTTCATCCTTTCACATTTTCTTCATTTGAGTAATTGAGGGCATCTATATAAGGATTAATATACCATTGAGGTTGATGAATTAGAGTGTTATTGTAGAGGTTTTCAATAATATCAACTATGTTATTTAACCATATTTCCTTATTACATTTGATGAGAAATGAGCATAGAATTAGGTTCATTTGAATTTGATAATATAACTATGACAATTCTTCAACTATAATAGAGAACCTACCATATCCATGCATAAGTTAAACTTTAGAAGACATTGAAACTATCACATTTCATTTTCATAATCTTGAATATCATTTCATGAAAGCCACTCCACTATTTTAAGAAGCAAAATCCAATAGACATGATAGAAATGCATTACATTTTCATTATAGTCATCTTATCAAATTCATTACAAAATCTCTATGATGAAGGAGCTTTCACTTTTCATTTATATAATACAATTTGGAGAAGATATTCAATGAGATACAATCATAAACATAACAACTTCACTTCATCACAATGCATGTATCACTTCATATTCATCTATCACTTTACAATGGACCCAAGAATGGTAACAACTTTACAAATTAATACAAGAGAGGAATCTTCCTCAAGATCAACAATGCAACAACACATGAGGATTTGATACAAGCACATCAAGGAGGGGATTTCTTCAAGCTTTTTCCACATGAATCTTTGGCTTCCATATCTACAATAAAAGGAGAGAGAACCATGGGTGCTCACCACCCAACCTAGGTCTCTTATGAGACCACCCCCAAGCTTGGAGAACCAAGGATAAACGGGGTACAACATACAACAAGATACTCACAATTTTACACACATGCAATAACAACAAGTTACTCCCTCCAAGGATACACACATGAACTTTGCAAGCTCATTGAAGAAGGGTGAAAGTGGGCTTTTCCAAGGGGAGAATGCCATTGCTTCCACAAATTCCTCAACAAGAATATCTCATTGCCTCTTCAAGGCTACAAATCCATCTTAAATGCACAACAATGTTTATCAACATCTTCATGATACAAAGATTGCAATGGCTTCATGGTGCCCATACACCATGAATTTTTCCCTCTTCTCCAAGAGAAGAGACTCTCACCTCATGGAGAGCCCAACTAACCCCTTCACCCAAGGCCACTTCTTCCTCTTCCTAAAGAGGTAAGTAATGCCATACTCCCATAACATGAACACCCTCATTCAAGAAAAACAAAAAAAAAAGAAAAGCATGAATCCAACATCAAATTCCCCTCCCATACAACACAATAGCACAACATGGATATACTTCAATCACATGAAAGAGCAAGAACACAAACTAATCTATTGAGCAAAAACAAGAAAACCTCCATGGAAATGAAAGACCTACCTTCACAAGTGTGATGGCAATTGATAGTTGAGAAGAGCTAATCCACTTGTTCCCCTCTTTCCAAAACCCTAAAGTCTCTAAAATTAGAGAGTGGGTGAACACCCTTTAATTCTATCAAGGGCCTCTAAAAAGGCCCCAAACTCTACCCACCCACCAATCATAAATGCAGTCTTGACTCTAAGGTCTACTTGGTTTTCCTTGTCCCCCCATGATTAATGCTTGATTGGAAGGAAAGGTGAAGTTGGGTAAGGGTCAAGATCCATCCAATCTCGTAGGTAAGGGTAAATGGGTCCAAAAAGGGTTGCCAAAGTCTCTAGGGGGTTTAGGATATGCTCAAAACCTTCCTAACCCATACCCCTAACATTAAGATACTTAAATAATGCCAAAAATGACCCCTAGAACCTCTTATTGGCCTCTAGAAGTGGCTGGAATAAAATAAATTTAAATGAGCACATTAAAAGTGTCAAGTGACACTAACAATTGCACATTACATACAAATGCCATGAATGACTACACGAAACTAACTACTAATGCACATGAAAATTCACTTTTACGACAAGTTCACATTACAATGAGGCTTTGTAATCCCACATTGGACTAAGCCTTGGCTTCCTCAGTTCACGTGTTTAACCTTGGTTCTCTAATAATTCCCATGGTTCTCTTACCTGCACACTTCACATCGAGCATCAGTAGTTCAAGATGATAACATTACATGAAATATACATATTCAATTTCCTATTTATTATTGTAACTCAATATGTGTAATTCAATTCAAATTACCAATTTCTATTCAATGATATCCAAACATCATAAGTACATAAATCATCAGGTGCAGTAATCAAATCTAAACATGAATAATTCGTTTTACCAACCATGTATAATCAAAGTCAAGATGTACTCTAGATCCACATCCACACATACATAATATAATAATCGCCATCAAAATATTGTATCTCAAGTCTCTATCAAAATAGATCAACAAGTGTATCAATGTATCAAAATGCAAAAAGAAAAGATGTTATGACAGGTCAGGGTGAGGCCTCACATAGATCAGGTCTAGTTTTGAAGATATTGAAGATTTTCGGTATTGGTAGCAGGGTACAGAAACTTTGAACTCAGTTTTGAAGGCTTTAGAGGCCCTGGATGAGGTCAAAAATTTAGGTGATGGGCACTTGTGCTGGTCAAGCCTGTAGAGCACTTTGTGGTGTTTCCAAAATGGGGTTATAATAGTCAATCGGGTCAACTAGTGATGACTTATGGTCTCTGAAAGTCAAGCCACCTGAAATGGCAGAAAATAATTTTCCTTCAAAATTTCTATTCGAGTTTCAAAAGTTATTTTGAGTTGACTTTGATGTAATAAATTGAAAAATAAAATAATTCTAAGTTTGGTCAGCCCTTAGGGCTAAATTTCTGGAACCTTCTCAGGCGGTGGAAAATGCCTATATAAAGAAGGCTTGTGGTGTTGTCTAGGGCAATTCTGGGTAGTAGATCTGGGTATTGATTCAAGGCTTTGTCCTATAGAATATTGTAAGGGAATGACCATGTGGCTTTGCATATTGTAATTTTGAAAGTTTGTAATTCCACATTTGTGGAGATAATAAGAAGCCAATTTTCTATTCTTGCATATTATTGTTGTTGTTTCTCTATTTCTATTATGTGTTTGCATTATTAAGGGGAGCACCCTTCATCACTTTTAGTTGCTACACTGTTAAGTTTTGCATCAACTTCTCTGGTCTTTTCCTCATAGGGTCCCCACCTAGGTTCATTAGGATCTTTGGGGGCTGACAGACGTACCTGTGCATAGGCTTCAAGAACTTGTTCCTCTACCTCATACCCAAGTGGATGAATCCACTTAGTTCTAGGCTCAACAACTTCCATACATGTAGTATCAGTCTTCACCATAAAGCAAATTGAATCCTTATACTTATCCATAATACTTTCTGGAATCTTGTACCTCATCTGTATCTTAACCCTAAAGGTCATCAATTCCAATGTTATATAGTCTCTCAATGTACTTCAGTGGAAGCTTTGAGGGATATCTGTGGCATGGTTGGAATAGACTTGTCCAAATACATATCTAAAACTTTTCCAACTATATGAAGGTACATATAGATGATTAGGTACCCAAACCTGAATATCTTTGTTTTGTCATGTTTGACATCCTTGATGTTATCTATCAATTGTGCACGCAAGATCTCATACAAGTTGAATTCCCTATCTTCCTTCACTAGTCTGATGACTACAAGAATAGTTCCCATAGACACACTATTCACTCTGCTGGTGTGATGAAATATGTACCCTAGTATCATTGACATCAATTTGATGTTTGCTTTCTCAATAGGCTCTAAAGTCATACCACGCCTATCACTCCTTGACTTACATGCTTGTTCAACCATTTTCGTGACATCCTTGCCCACTAGAAGGATGACGCTTGTCTTAGAAAGGCCTATCATCTCATGAATTAAGTCATCTATGATTCTTACTAGAACATCTCCAATCCAAAATAGATCATCATGGATTCTGCTGAATAAGATCTTTAACCATTCTATCTCATAGAATTCATATGTCATAGCATACTCAATAATAGGGTGATCATTCCATTTGGCATATTCATCCATGAATGTTTTATCCTATTTCAACATGGTATCCATGTGCATCCTTAACTTATCTAGACCAATAGATTCTTTCTTATAGTAGATGTAAGCCCTTATGTCTTCCACATGCATGACGCCCATAGGCGTGTGGGAGAAAGCTCTCTCTAAATCATCTAGGGTTGATTTAAATGGGTGCCTCTTGAAAACATATCTTTTCTTCTTCGAGACATCATAAATAATGGGAGTGGCCATGAATTACTTGATAAACACTTTCCAACTAATCTCTGAGATAATCTGGTGACTTCCAAATCGGTGCAACTAGCTAGGGTTTTTGCAACTAATCAAATGCACAAATAACTATAGTAAATCTCTGATAGAGACTTCACAACAACTTCCAAGGCTCTTTCTACTCTCCTATCACTTTGAATTTGAATACAATGAGAAATCAAATGACTTTTGTGTACTTTAAAAGTGAAAAATCTACCATTAATGCACGTTGCGTAAACTAGGCTGTCACTTCAAAATTTGCAACTCAAGTTCTGCTAACATTTTGCATGTGCACTCTTGCACAAAGGTTCCTATACACTCCAAAAGTTTAAGTCCAAAGGCACATACTCTGAGGATGAGTATACTAGCCACGTAGGGGTTTAGAGCTAAATTAGCTCCCCCTATGACCCTGAGGGCCATTCATGCAAATGTAGAGGGTGCATCCATTGGGGATGCATCCAATACATTCTCATTAGTCTTTTCCTTCTTTTTCTCTGACCAAATCATGCTTGCATCATTAGAGGCTTTGAAAAAATTAACTTCTCCTATGGGATCCAAAACATGTTCTCTGGCCTTTTTAGGGCTTTCTTGACCTTGCATCCTTGATCTACAGAACTTTGAGATATGTCCAACCTTGTTACAAGAGTGAAAAATGACTGGAGGTCTTATATTCCTTAGCACATTGACATGAGTCACCATTCTGCATTGTTTTTCTGTGTGACCATTATAGTTACATATCTGGCATGTAACATTCTAAGCACTTCTTACATTCATCTGATTTTGATTTCTCTGATCTTGCTGAATTATATTCTTCTTACTAGTCTTGCAATTCATAGCTCTATGACTAAACTATTTGCATGAATAATAGTAACCATTAAAAGGATTTACCTCTATACAGTTCCTTGCAATGTGTACATGCTTGTTAGAAGCAAAACAGGTGCATTCTACTTGCTTGCGCTCATTTTTAGGTGGTCCACCATTATCTATGGTTTGATCTTTAGTCTTTTTAGCATCAGTAGAGTCCTTTTGTGAATCCTTTCTTGCTTGCATATTGTCAATCTAATTTTGTGCTTCATTGTATCCAATATAGCTGGTGTCTCCTCTTGCTCTTCTTACATACAACTGAGATTATACCAAATCAGCACTGGTGTGTAATTTGTCAATATGATTCTTTTCTTCTTTCAATTTAGACTCCAAGCTTTATTTGCTATTCCTTAGCTCCAAGATTTCCATGTTCACTTGTCTTAGTTCTTCATTCAACTAAAGGTTCTCTTTGATTTGTTCATCATAGAATACCTGATTATTAGTCAGCTTATCATCAACCTCTTCAAGTTTTTCTTTTAAGGATTTGTTTTCTTCATTGAGGTTCTTGACTATTGTCCCTAGATCACTGGTAGAGCATTCTTTCAAATCTTTCATTAGCTTCTTGATGACTAACTGAGCATCACTGAGTTTATCCTTTAGTTCTTCAAATTCTTTTTATGACTTGTCCAGATCTTCAAGAGAAGCTTCAAGATTTATTTTCAGATGTTTCATTTCATCTTTTTCCATGATCTCCTCAAGTGATTAAACTTCTATGCTAAGGACCAGAGCTCTGATACCAATTGTTAGGAATGGGAACACTGAGAGGGGGGGGTGAATCAATGTTCACTATATTTTAACTTTTCACTTTAATCTTTATTCTGAACTTAAAATCTTAAGTACTGAAATAACATTCACATAAACATGAAACATGAAATCAAAAAATGACACCAAGATGGTTATAGGGAAACCCAAATAGGTAAAAACCCCGGTGGGACTTGATACCCACTAATATTTTGCACTAGTGTTTTGTGATCCTTGCTAGAAGATCCTTTACCCTGTTAGGAGTAGCTTTACAATTATTTTAGTATAGTAGACCTTGTTAGGATTCTTTTACAATGATCCATGTTAGGGGAGTGGACTCACTGTCCTAGACCTCACTACTCAAATGGTGAAGGCTACAACCTTTTGATTTTAGATACACAGTATATCTGCTGGTGAACTGTCACTGTGACACTGCTTGTCTGATCAGTTCCTTTGGTGCGCTGATGCTTTGACCTCTAGCAAAGCTCTAATACATCTTATGCTATCTTCACATACTTTTTCTCTACTTATCACATCTCTATATTCACTTCCATACTAAATACAATGGGCGGACCTTATATTTATGTGCTCATACAAAATACATAAATAGGTCGGCCCTACAAATAATTACAAACAATGCTTCCAAATGAATTGGCTTAAGTGTGCTTACAATTATACATATAAACATGTCAAAAACCTAAATATAATAGGCACATGGCCTTTACAATATTATATTACAATCACAAATCAAAATGCTAACTGTCGGCTCCATGCTCTATTCTCTGCTGGCACACATTGGTTGTGCAACTTCAACTGGCTATAACTTTCACATCTCTTCATATCTACTTATGCGCTCATAGAATAAGTAAGAATATAGTATAACTAACTTAACTTCTAGGGTGCATATCATAATTCATCTATACATATGTGCGCTAATGCTCTAAGCTGTAGGAACTGTGTACATTGTCCAGTCTTCAACACTTAATTGAATTCTGATCTTTACACTAAGTGCACTATCTTGAAACCGCTATATGAATTTGTTTCCATAATGACAACACTATATCTAGTCATATACCTTAGTATAGACAACTTTCCAACATACACTTCTTCTCTATTGACATCAATGACATAAATTTCTTCATTATGTCAACAACAACTCTAATGTCAAAAGAGACTGTTCAGAAAAATACATTCACTAGAGTTCTCATGACTCAGCTCAGATACACATACTCCCCCATAGAGGAAGTACCAACATCCAATCTAGAAGAAAGATAAGGCTCATATACCACTGGATGGATGAAACCAATCTACATCACTTCTCAAAAGTAGGTTGGTGCATAACCCCAAGCATACCTCTTATATACTCAAATGTATCCTTAGGCAAAGGTTTTGTAAATATGTCTGCTATCTGCTCCTTTGTGCTTATGTATTCAAGTTCGATTTCTTTCTCAGCAACTTTCTCTCTTACTACATGATACTTAATCTCTATATTCTTTGTCTTAGAATGTAGTATAGGGTTCTTTGACATACTAACTATGTTGGTGTTATCACAATGTATAACAATAGGTTCAATAAACTTTATTCCAATATCCCTCAACATTTTCTTCATCCAAATTATCTGGTTACAATTATTTGCTACTACTACATATTCTTCTTCTTCTGTGCTCTGTGAAATACAATTCTACTTCTTGCTTGGCCAAGAAACCAATCTTCCTCCAAGGAAAAATGCTCCACCACTGGTGCTCTTTTTATCATCAACACTACCTCCCCAATCAACATATGTATATGTGAATAGGGTAAAATCATCAGATTTTTCATACCACAATCCATACTCAATTGTGCCTCTTAAATATCTCAGTATCCTCTTTACTACTGCATAATGTGATTCTCTCAGTTCAGCTTGAAATCTTGCTACAACTCTAACTAAATGTGCTATATCAGGTCTTGTATGTGTCAAGTATTGCAATCCTCCAATCATAGATCTGTACTTCTTCTGTTCAACTGCAAGTCTCATTTGTGCTAGATAATTTATGTCTAGTTACCATAGGTGTTCCAACTAGTTTACAGTTCTCCATTCCAAATCTCTTTAACGAATCATTCAAATAATTTTTCTAGCTTACATAGATACCATCATTTTTCTATGTTATTTGTAATCCCAAAAAGTATTTCATTTCACCAATCATACTCATTTCGAATTCAGTTTTCATTTCATCAACAAATTTATCACTAGCTTCATCTTCTCCTCCAAAAATAATGTCATCAACAAAAATAACTATAATCAGCAAACCATTTTCAATTTCTTTTGTGTATAGGTTGCTATCAGCTATTCCTTTTGTAAATCCCAATTTCAACAAATACTTATCCAATCTTGCATACCAAGTTCCAGGTGCTTTCTTTAGTCCATAGAAGGATTTCTTTAGTTTACATACCATGTCTCCTTCTTGAGTCAAAGGAAAACCTGCAGGCTACTCAATATAGACTTCTTCTTCCAATTCTCCATTCACAAATGCTGACTTCACATCCATTTGATATACTTTGAATTTCTTAAAAGCTACATAGGCCAAAAACATTCTTACTGCTTCAATTCTTTCTACTGGTGCAAAGTTTCTTCATAGTCAATTCCTTCTTGCTGTGAGTATCCCTTGCATACCAATCTTGCTTTTTTTCTTACTACTTCTCCTTGTTCATTCATCTTGTTTCTAAATACCCATTTAGTTCCTATAACATTCTTATCTTTAGGTCTAGGAACCAAATCCCATGTCTTGTTCTTTTCAATCTGATATATTTCTTCTTTCATAGCTTTAATCCAATGTTCATCTTCACAAGATTCACTAGTAGATTTAGGTTCAATTTGAGAAATCAAACATAGTTTTTCTTGTACTTTATTTTGAGTTAGAACTCCTCTGTCTATGCTTCCAATAATCTACTCAACAGGATGATTCCTTAACAAGTTCCTGTTAGGTGTCACTATCTCAAATCTCACTTCAGGTGTCTGTTCTTCAATGATTTCACTGTGGATTTCATTAAACAAGTCACTATTAGTCTCATAAAATAATTTAGTAGTTTCATTGTTAGGTTTAGGATGAGTTCCTTCATCAGATTGATAATCAAGCATTCTTTCCTAAATTTTAAACTTTTCATCAACTTTAACATTTGTGCTCTCAACAATAGTCTTAGTTCTCTTGTTATAACATCTATAAGCTTTGTTCTTCAAAGAATATCCAAGAAATATACCTTCATCATTTCTAGGATCAAACTTTCCAATATCATCATCTCTCTTTATATAACATTTGCTTCCAAAAATTCTAAAATACTTAACTGAGGGTGCATGTCCAAACCATAATTCATAGGGTGTCTTGTTTATGTCTTCTCTGATTTGTACTCTATTCATTGTATACACTATTGTGTTCACTGCTACTCTCTAGAATATCTTTGCCAAATCATTCTCAAATAACATAGCTCTTGTTGCTTCAGTCATTGATTTGTTTCTCCTTTCTACAATACCATTTTGTTTCAGTGTTCTAGGATCATTCGGAGCATGCCCATAACCATCGCATTCATCCGGTCAAGCACTTTCCGTATCACATACCAGAGTCCGATCATAGGTGAGGATACTTTCACCCCTTTATAATATAGGGCAACAAACTCTGTCTCTATAGTTTCTGTGAATTATGCCTTTGCCCTTGCCTCTGTGTCCTTTGCTGCCCTTAGAATAGTAGGGCTGCTGCCTCTACATATGATGCTTTCATTGGGTAGTAGATTGGTGTGGTCCAAGGTCAAATGGGTCCGGTGGATCGACTTTTTCTAGACCAGAAAAACTGCCACTTAGTCTACTGGGGCTGAAAAGTATCTCTTAATACCATTCACTTCATAAAAGGTGTTAAACTCTCTAGAAGTAAATTCTCCACCTCTATCAAATCTCAAACATTTAATTTTCATTCCAAATTCATTCTCAACTTTATTCTTAATGACCTTAAACTTATCAAATGCTTCAAACTTTTCTTTAAGAAATGCAATCCACATCATTCTTGTAAAATCATCAACAAGAATCATAAAATACCTTTCTCCATAGTATCCTCTAGTCCTTGTAGGACCGCTCAAATCTATATGAACAATCTCCAAATTATCTACAAATGTAAACTTCTTATTGGGAAATGAACTTCTCTTATATTTTTCCATCACACATTCCTTGCAAATCATGTTAGTAAGCTTTAGAATTGTAGGCAAATCTCTTACTGCATGTGTAGTACTTATTTTCACAATGTTATCAAAATTTACATGACAAAATATTCCGTGCCATAACCAACTGTCATCTATCTTAGTAATCAAACATGTCATCTCAGTAGGATTCAACTGAAATACATTACCTTTGCTTCTAGATCCAGTTCCAATCATATTTGCATCTTTATCTTTTATCACACAAGTTTTCTTAGTAAACCAAACTTGATATCCCTTATCAATCAATTGTCCAACACTCAAAATATTATGTTTCAAACCATCCACAAAGTAAACATCATCATTATTAGTCTTTCCATCAAGAGTAATAGATCCTATACCTTTAATCAAACAATGTGCATTGTTTCCAACTCTAACAACTCCACCATCATAATTGTTAAACTTTAAAAACTTTTCCATGTCCCCAATCATATGATGTGAACAATCACTATCTATAATCCAATCAGCTTTCTTTTCAACTTGAGAAACTAGGGCTTTTTCTTCCTTAACATCTATTTCAAGATTTTCTTCTTTAATTGCTACAAATCCTATGTCATCATTATTATCAGTATCACTTTCACTTAAAGTTCTCTCTATACTAGCTTCAAGATCTTCATCATTAGCATAATAACATTCCTTAGATCTTCTAGGTTTGAAATTGTTTCTATACTTTTTAAGTCTCTTAGGACATTTAGATGCAAAATGACCATATTCTTGACAAGTCCAACATTTAAAGATTTTTTTACCGTCTAGTTCTCTCTTCACAAGTAAGGCAATACCTTCTTTAATCTTCATGTCTTCTTCATTTATAGATCTACTATCACTAGCATAATCTCCACTCACACTGATGTTTCTTGACAAAGTAGGGTGAACACTAAGAGCACTAAATGCTTTCTCCATTCTAGGCTAATCTCCTGATAACCTCAGGTTCATTTTTGCTGCTTCCAATCTTCCAATAAGAGTCTCTCTTGTAAAGTTCAAAGTACAAGGTATAACTTGTTCAATCATCTATGTTGTCCGCTTAAATGAAGGAGTCAATGTCCTTATAATTTTCCATATAACTTCATTTTCTATCTTTGTTCCTCCACAAGATTTTATGGCTGCAATAATTTCTGACATTCTACCAATATAGCTTGTAACAGATTCATCTTCCATCATTCGTATATCTTCAAATGCACATATCCAATTATTTAATCTAACTTTCTTTTCATGTTCATCACCTTCAAAAGTAGAGTGTAAAGATTTCCAAATTTCATGAGATGTTTTCAAATATTTTACCTAACTATACTCATTCTTCAGAAGGGTTGTCAAAAGTCCTTCTCTAGCAAGTGTGTTACACATGAATAGATCTCTCCCATCATCAGTACATGTTTCAAGATTATGCTTATCAATGATAGTCTTCTCATTCTTTGTATTCAACCAATAACCTATTCCTAAACATAGTAGATGCCTCTTCATCTTTTCTTTCTAGCTATCAAAATTCACTCCATCAAACTTAGGGCTTTCTTTCCTGAAATTTTGCATGGATCTCCTTAAGTTGTTAAACTTTTCTTTCAAGGACCTGCTGCTCTGATACCAATTGTTAGAAAGTAAAGTTCACCAAGATAACTAAGGGGGGGGGGGGTGAATCAGTTATCTGATAATTATAAATTTTATCAACTTCAACATAGTTTAACCATGTAAGCAATATAATTACCAACCATAGAAAGATGTTCATACATAATAACACAATGACACAAGATATGTTGACTAGGGAACATCTTGATCAAAGAGTAAACCTCAATGGGAATGATACCCACCAAAGATGCACTAATATGAATATTCCTTGTGAAATGATGGACTTGATTAGGAGCCTTATGAAATACATTCAATACATATGAATCCCAATTAGGAGATTTTGAATCCCTGCTAAAAGATTATAACTCTGTTAGGAGTTATGGAAGACAGAAGGACCCACTACCCAAATAGCTTCAATGGGAAGATCACTGAACACACTATCCAACTGATCTCTAGATTATTCAATAGAATAATATCAATTCATTACTGATCTCAACAATATGTTACCTCTTCTCTGACTATGCCAAACCACACTTCACTACTATACCAGATCTCAATTATAGATCTTTGTACCTTGCATATCTTCTTTCATAAATTCACTTTCACAACTTCATTCACTTCATCATATTCATTCCATACTTTTTATCCAACCATATTACAAAAAGGAAAAAAAATTCTTCCTATATACCACACTCAAGTAATTACAAATGAGTTGACATCCAATTACAAAATAAAAGGTTTCCATATGCTACATCAAATTTACACAAAACTATCAGCTTCCAATAGGAATAATTCTTCACTTGTGTGACCTCAAAGTTTTCCCTATCATCCATGTCACTATCAACATGTCTTCAACTTCCCTTTAACTACACAAAACTAGATTCCATCCTTATTAGGAGATATCATCTGATTTCCACAAACTGCTACTCAGGAACACTACCTGAATACTGCTTCCACCAAAATGCTCAGAACTTCCATGAATAAATAAATTACTATCTATGCTCTTAACCACAAACATATAACATATCCAAGAGTAAATACTCAACATCACATAGCTTGATCTACAATATCCCACGTGCACTAATCAAAACACGATCTGCTCCTCTACTAATCTCTAGTAGATCACTATGTTGACATCAATGACAATCATAGTCATGAATGCAACAACAACTGCTACAGAATGGCTGTGAATACTCCCATAGGATATATTTAGTATTCATTCCTAACAGATTAATGCCTCATATACATATATATTGTTTTTACATAGAAATAATTTTTTATATAATTTAGGGATTGTTCATCGTTGGGGTTTAATAAATATTATTCCTGCTCTTAAGCCATATTGAGTATAATAGCCCTCAAAGTATAATTTCTATGTTTTTTTTTCAACATTGATTATCTCTGAATCTAGAAATTCCACCTAAATAGGATGTTCATCTTCTAATGGTGCCTTTGCTAATTGATCTTTTATTACTTTCCCTTTAATTTAATTTGCATTCACATACTCTATATCAAATTATCTCAACACCATGACCCATTTAGCCAATTTTCCCATCATGGTTATTTTTCTTAGAAGGTACTTTAATGGATCAATTTTTTCTGAGTCTGATCTTATGAGATAACATATAATCTCATAGATTTTGGGAAGCAAAAACTACCACCAAACATTCTCTTTCTATTAAAGTGTAATTCAACTCATATTTTACCAAGGTTCTACTTATGTAATAAATGGCCTTTTCTTTTCCATTTTCATCTTCTTGAGCCAAGAGTGCCCCTAAAGAATGTTTTGTCACTGAAATGTACAAAATCAAGGGCTTTCCTCTTATTGGTGGCATAAAAATTGGTGGATTCATCAGGTACTTTTTGAGTAATGTGAAAACTTCTTTACACTTATCATCCCATCTAAATATTGTGTCCTTATGGAGGACTTGAGTAAAAGAATGACATTTTTCCACTAATTGTGATATGAACCTTCTGATTGACTGAATTCTCCTTTGGAGTGATCTCATTTGGCTCATATTTCTAGGTGCCCATATTTCCATTATTTATTTGACCTTCACGGGGTCTACCTCTATTCCTTTAGCCAATGCTATGTACCCTAGCAACTTTCCAGATTGTACTCCAAAGGCACATTTCTTTGGATTGAGTCTTACTTTGAACTGCTCCAACCTTGTGAATATTTTCTCTAAGATAGGTAGATGTTCCTCCCTTGAGTGGGATTTTGCAAGTATGTCATCCACATAATATTATATAAATTTATGCATCATATCATGGGATATGGTAGTCATGGTTCGTTGATAGGTTGCTCTTGCATTTTTAAGACCAAAGGCCATAACATTCCAACAAAATGTCCCCCATGCACATGTGAAAGCCATTTTATCTTGGTCTTCGGATGCAATTTTGATCTGGTTTTAGCCACTAAATCCATCTGTGAAAGAGAACATTGAGTGACCCACTATCAAATCCACTATACCATCTATACTTTGTAGAGGAAAGCAATCCTTTAGACATGCGAGGTTGAGATCTCAAAAGTCCATGCAAATTCTAATGGTTTTTTCTTCTTTTGAAACAGACACAATATTTGATATCCACTTAGCATAGTCAATTTCTCTTAAGAACCCCAATTTTGATAACTTGAACTCCAATTCCACTTTTACAAGAAATGCTATGTGTGGGTGCATCTTTCTCAACTTTTTCTTAACTAGTTTTAGTACTCTTTCTTTGATTTTCAAGAGGTGCATTATCGAGTTTGGATCTAATCCCTACATATCATCATAAGACCATGAAAAATTTACTTGCCTTTCTTTGAAGAATTTTATGAATTCCTCTTTTTCTTCACTTGATAAGGATGCTGCTAGATGTATGACCTTTGGCTCTAATCTGGTTCCAATGTTGATCTTTTCTATTGGTTCTATCAAAATAGGTGATCTCTCGTCATAATTTTCAGGAAAACTATCCAACCTCTCTTCCTTATGTGCTTCAATTAGGTTTTCACCTTTAAATATGTTCTTTATTTATTTCTCTTTTTGGTCTAATACTGCCACCTTGTGGTTTTCACCATTAGACTTTTTCAATTTTTTTATTTCTTTAATTTTTTTTCTCTTATTTCTAAATTGAGAAATTGGATACTTTTCTTCATCATTTTATTTTTTATTCGTTGGTAGAAGAAGGTTCAACTGCATTTAGGTATTGGGTCACCAATTTATCATTTAGGATTGTGGGGAGGGTAGTTGGTTCTAGGGAATCCCATTTAATGAGTTCCAGATATAGAAGGTTTAAGGGATCACTTCTTTCATTTGGGTTGACCAGACTTAGGGACATGACTTCGTTAGAAATTTTGTACTTTTCATCTCTTAAGTCAATAATAGGTGCTTCTTCTAAGTGTTCTTGAGAACTTAGGTCAAAATCCTCCTCATTTGAATTCTCTAGGATTTCTTGTGGGTAAAATTATCATGGCTTGAACATATTTCTAGATCCTTCTATTATAGGTGTCTATGATGGTACATAGGGTTCTTCTACCCATTGAGAGTCTTGGCTTCTTGATTTGGTACATTTTCTTGAGCCTCTTGATTAGAACTCAAAGCATGGTTAGGGCTTGATCATAAAGTTATCTCTTGTTCTTTGCCTTTATTAGGATCATATGTGTGGACTACATCCACTTCTTTATCTTGGCAAGATTCACTTGATAATGAATCCCACTCCCATTTGTTTGAATCTTCATCACTTTGTGAATCTAATTGTAGAATTTGGTCATAGAACATGAGGTGTCTCTTTGTTCAAGATACCCAAATCCTGATTTCTCCTTGCCATCCCTCCATGACATTTATATTGGTTTAATCAACCCTTCATTTCCTCTACCCAAAGGTCCTTGTCCTTTAAAACCCATCTTTTGCATAATTTGAAAACATTTTCCATATTGATGAGTAGAGATGCTAATGTTTTGTATTCTTTTTTCATGGGCATTTGACTCATCATCTTTATATAGCCACTTCAAAATTTCATTATCCTCATCATCAATGGATGAAGAAGTACTAGCCCTTACAAAATGGTCATTGTATTTTTGAGGTGGATGTAAGCTAGAGGGTTTCCCATGGTACTTTGGAGATAATGAAAACTCCATCATATATAAAGAATATTCTCCCATACCATTCTATTTGATTTTGCATTGTTTTCCAAATTTCTTCATCATGGTGTCCATTTTTTTGTAAAAGACCTCCTTGGTTTTCATTTGGGTACATTTTTCTTTATTTTCTTCTTATTCTTCTTCTTCTTTACCACTTTCCTCACTAACTTTCTCTTTTCCCTTACTCGATGTAACTAAGTTATTGGGAATTTTATGGTTTTCAACAATAGTGTCTTCTTCCTCTATCTTCTCTTTTCCTCTTAATGAAGTAAGGTCCTTCAAACTTTGCGCTTGTTTTATTTGTTTTGATGTAGAGCCTTCCACATTGTGAGGGACCAATGAATCATTTATGGGTTTTATATTGTTACAATACTAGAATGTATTTAGGTCTCTACTCACTATGACTTCTTGCCCCATATATGGAAATTACAAGCATTGATGGTACATTGAGGGTAGCGCTTGCATTTCATGTATCCATCATTTTCCCAATAGAATTTTATAGGTCAATTTCAGATCTAGTACTTGGAAAATAATCTCATTTTGCATAGGATCTAATCAAATAGGGAGTACTATTATTCATTTGGAGGATCTCTCCTTATCATCGTAAGCTTTAAAAGTTATTCTTCTTAAATTAGGGTCTATATCTTCCTCAAAATACCCTAAGGCTTGAACAAGGTTCAAAGTGAAAATATTTATGCCATCTCCTCCATAAATGAGGACACTTTTAACCCTTTGCTTATGGATCAATACCCCAATATGCAATGGCAATTTTTGGGGATGATTTAAGGACATATCATCTTGCTTGGAAAAGGATAACCAATGAGGTGCAACTAGATGTCCTACCATATTTTGAAATTTTTCCACATCAAAATTCAAGGGAACATTCATTTTACCAAGGGATTTTTCCAAGATCACTTTGTGAGTAGGTGAAAGTTTGAACAACTCCAAAATAGAAATTTGTGCAGTAGTTATTTGGATTTGATCTACCAAATTGTATTGTTTTGATGAAGGGGATGTTTGATTAGGTAGAATGATTCTAGGGGAACCTTTTGATAAGGTAATTTTAGATTCTTTCCCCCTAGTCATGATATTGGATGCTTCTTCCTTTTATTTTTCCTTCACCACTATCACATTGATTGTATTTTCACAAGCACTCAAAAAATTTATGGTGTTGTCATAAGTGTGAGAAAAGTTTACTTTTTCATTACCCCTCTTGTTATTTTGGTTGGTATTTAATGTTTCTCCCTTTTTGTGATTCAAGAAAGGGTTCTTGAAACCTGTGTGGTCTTCATTATTTTGAGGTTCTTCAACCTTTATGGTACCATCATCTGTTAGGTCTTGGACTAAATACTTAAGTTTCATGCATTCATTAGTTTTGTGTTCCTTGTTCCGATGATACTCACAATGGTGTGTATCATTCCACCATGTGATTTTAACTTGAGGTTCATATGACCTTGATTTAGGTAAAAAAATGATTTTATTAGCCACAAGTATTATCAAAGCATTTTCCAAGGGTTCACCTAAGAATGTGAAGTTTCCTCTTTGAAATGAAGGAAATAAAGGTTTAGATTTGTTTGCATTCTATTTGTTGAAATAATTGTTGTTGTTATTGAAAGGAGCCTTGGTCGTTTGATTGACATTATGTGTTTTATTTGACCTGCTCGATAAGCTAAAAGGGGTAGCCTTTAGGTTGTGGTCTTCTACAACCCCATCGTTTACAAATTTCTTATTGGTTTTCCTCAACCATAACCTTGGTTCATAATTATTGTTGTTGGCCCCCTTATTATTATTATTATTATAATTATTTAAGTTATTATTATTATTGGTGTTGGTATAACCTTGGGTTTGTTTAAATAGTTTAATCTCTCCTCTTTTTACCAACACTTCTTCAATTTTTTTCCCCATTTTCAATGATCTTTTAAAATTTGGGGAGGCATTGAAGTTGGAGTCTATAGTTCATTTTCATGTTTAGGATGTTCATTTAAATCTCCATCTTTTCCTTTTCAAGTATACTTCTAGGGTATAACATGAAAAATGTTCTCCATCTTTGGAGAAAACCTAGAAAAGGCTCACCATATTTTTTTTTTGTGTTGCATATGTTAAGCATGGTGATTTTGTGCTCTATATTATAATAATAGTGAGTCAAGAATTTTGAGGGTAGCTCTTCAAAAGTTTTGATTCCTTGTGGTAGCCTTAAAAACCAATCCATGGCTTGGCCTCCTAAGCTTCTTGGAAATACGCTCATTAAATAAGTGGTATCTGTATGCACCCAAAAATAGTCGCCTAGACTTTGGGCCCCATTTATTCAACTTATTGATCTTGAATCAATTTTATCAATAATCAATATTTTCAACATTATCAATTTCTTGATTAAATCTTAAATTCGATCATATATTGGATTTTTATCCTATGGGCTAACCATTTTATCCTAAAGTCTTTATTTATTCAAAAGGAATATTTCCTCCCCTTTTAATAAATAAAAAGCCCCACCTTTTCCTCTTATCCTAAGTTGCACAAATAAAACATTATTCTTATTTCACAAAAAGGAAAAAAGTACTTTTTGTCTCACATGAGGCTCAAAAGTCAACACTTCACTCTCATTGGAGGATACTTGTGCACATGGATTGCTCCTCTTTCAACCTCCACCACCGATTAAGACTTTTGCCTCTTAATCTCAATGGTCTATTCCTTTGCATTTCTTATAAAAGGAAAGCTCTCTCCTCCATTTTCATATCCATCTCTTTTCATGCTATTGTTATGCTGCAGGTTTTCTAGGTGCATTTGGAGCTTTTGGAGATCATTGCTACATCAAGCTTTTCTTGGATTTCCTCATTGATTCATAGTTTAGACTTCATTTCTTGCATTATCATAGCATCCATAGCTTCATTTCATAGCTTAGTTTCTTTTATGCAATAGATAACTTCACATAGCTTAATTAGGAAGGTTGTAATCCTTTGCATTTCCTTTCAATAGCTTAATTTGTACTTTCATTTCCATAGAATAGTTTGCATTCTCATTTAGATTTTCATTGCATTTCCATTTGATTCTTTGGAGATATTGGCACTCTTTCCATTATCTTCATTTGAATCTCTCATTGTATGGTTGACTAGCAAGGTCACAAGCTCAATGGCTCTAGCTGAGAGCAAATCCATAATCTTGCAACTCCATGCATAGAAAGCTATGGATCGATTTGTGAGGGCTCATTTTTGAGTTTCCTTGCATGTAAGGATCCATAGAAGTGCACCATTTTAGTGTGTACATTTTTGGCACCCACCGTGGGGCTGAGTAGACTAGCTTTGTCCCTTCTTTTTTTGCATTTTCGTCATTTTTTGTCAATTTTTTGGCAAGTTTTTAGCTTAATTTTTGGTCTCTATTTTTTTTTGTCAGACTATTGTACGATACTTTCTAGAAGTATCACGTGATACTTCTTTGTATGTGCACGCGATACTTCACCTATCAGAAGTATCGCCTGGGTATTGTGAATTCTATCGCCTGGTGTCGAGCAAAGTATCACCTCACATAAGGTGAAATATCACGCAGGCTAAAAACTATCACCCCAGTATACTGCGAAGTATCGCATGATACTGGTGTTTGTACTATGTCTGTAGCCAACAGTGAACTATTTTTGGGCTATTTTATCTATCTTGCAAGTTTCAGGTTGTTAGCTATCTTTTTGAAATTTTTTGAAATTTCCAGCGTTTTCAAATCCATGCCAATCTGGAAAACGGGTGCCCATTTTTTTTTGAAATTTTGCAAATGGTATAAAAAATTGAAGTCTGATATATCATTGGAAAGGTCTTTCTGAGCTTAATCCAACCATGATGCTTTCATTTTCAGATTTTGTCATTTGATCAGTTATTTTTGTAGATTATCTAATGTTTCATGTGCTAACCATTGTTAGATTTTGGATTTTGCTAACCTTGTTGGTCTAACAGGTTGTGGTTGTAGGTGCCTCTTGCTTGAATATTTTGTCAAAATCACATGCCAAAGAGGGCTACTAATAGTTTTTATAGGGCTGCCCAAGCATAAAAACAAAAAAAAAAACCTTGCTTGTTTATTTGCTTTCCTTTTAAGTGTGGCAAAAACTAGTTGTTTCATTTATTAGGCACTTAAGATCTTGTTGTAGGAATTCTTGGGTGGTAGGAGAAGTATGCTCTTCACCATTTTGGTGAACCAAAAAATCTTGACCCATCTTTGAATTTTGAAAACAAGAGGGTAAATGAACTTTGCTTGGTGTGTCTGGGAGAGATTCTTGAGATAGGGGAGTATGCTCTTCACCCTTGTGGTGAACCAAAAACCTTGAACCTCAAGAGTTGATCCACTTTTTGTTTAGTTGTTAGAATCCTTTAGCGGGCTTGCTCTTGAGTAATCAAGAGGAACAACCCAAGTGGGGACAAGCTAATACCGAGCTATTCCAACCCACTATAATCTCAAGGCTATCAAGGACACAAAACCTTGGTAGACATAACACTTGTCTTCGCTTGATGTGAGTAGCTCATGGGATTGCAACCATGAGGAAAGCATTGAGAAAGAATGCTTAAGGTACTCTTGAGGCCGCGAGGTCCTAGTCCTTTATGAGGAGCAAGAGGGGTGTTATGAACGGAAGCCCTTACTAAGAATCATAGGTTAGAGGCCACCTTATTTAGCCGCTTATCTTCTTAGTGCAAGGATTGATCCAAGTGGACTAACCCGGATCACCCCAAGATACTCACCATATGTGTCCCTTTGGTTGTGTTGTTTGACACTTCCATGACAAAGCCAATATCTCTTGTGGGCAACCACTTGGTGTGAGGCAAGGGGGCATCAAGTTGTGGGCTAAGTTGGTAAGTATTGAGCCTTGTCTTGTAGGAAGATATTGCTTGAAGTGTTCTCGAATGTGCTAAACCAGTGTAAACATTCTCACATACAAACAATCGGTAGCTTCCATAGGGTAAAATTTTATTTTTGATATCACAAGTGCTTGTCTTGGCAAGGTTTCTTTTTCCCTTATTTCAAGTGTTTGAAGACATGTTTGATCCCCTACTGTTTGCAAACCTATCCAATTGCTGTTGAATTTGTGATTGAAATCAAACATTTTCACCCTCAGATTCAGAAACTTGAAATTAGACCTTAAAAAAACCCAAAATTTTGCACAAATTGGTCAAGATCAACATCAGTATCACATTAGCCAAAGAGAAATATAGCATTAGAAGGTTTTTCTGGTGAGAAAGTTTATCTCTAGAATTGTGAGCTACATTCTTGGGAAATTCTCGTACTCTTATTGTCCAAATAATTTTCATTTAATCTCAATTTCAATTATATTTCAGCCTAGTCCAACCTCCTGGTTCAAAAGTACAAGGGTAGTCACCCTTTGACTTGAAGCACCTCTTTGATAGTGTTGGTAAAGCCCCTTCTTCTATCTTTTCATTTCTCTTTGGACAATAGAGAACTTTGATTATCCTAGTTTGGTGTTGACATTTTGTGAGGTCATCCTATTACCAAGGGTCTTCTATTTTCAGTCTTCCTTGGTCAGTCCAGATCTTAGATCCTAGGTGTTGTCATGTTGCTCAACATCTCAATGAATGTTATGGTATCAATTGCACAAGATGGCTCTTAGTCTTCTTCTTTCTTCTCCATTTCCCATGTTCTTCTAAAGTCTTCTATTCCCATGGGAAATTCTTCTTCTTCTTCTTCTTGATTCTTTTCCTCTTATTATCTAGTCTACTTTCTTCTATTCATCTATTCATTTCTTCCATGCTTGATTCCTCCTCTTCTAGAACCATGAATTCCAACTACCTTGCCATGGAACCTCTCTTGAGAATGGATGATCTTGAACTCATTTCTCAATTTGAAGAATTTTGTTCCTGCAATGGTTCTTCTAAATATGGCATGGGTGATAAACTTATAGCAAAAATAAAATAAAAGTCAATTAAATCAGACGCCTTTGCTAGAATCATACTCATGATCTCATCCAAATATTCTTCATCTTCTAAATCTTCTCATCATTCCTCATCTTCTAAATCTTATCATGATTCTTCTAAACACTATTCACATTCTTCATCTTCCAAATCTTATCATGACTCTTCTAAACATTATTCAAATTCCTCATTATCCAAGTCTTCTTCTTCCACTAAGTCTTCAATTTCCTCTTCTTCACGATCTCATTCTTATTCTAATTCTCCTAAGAGTCTTACTTCTCTTCAGAAGACATACCATAAAGAGAAATGTGATAGTCCTTGTGATGTCTCTTCCACAAAGAGTGACACACCTACCTTTGATGACTATGATGACTATGATGACTATGATGATGGACAATGTAGTGATGCCCATGAAACTTCTATTCCTAAGAATCATCCTCATGGTACACTTGTGATTTCTAAGGGGGCATCATATTGGGTAGACTGTGATGGTGATCCATATGACTCTAAATTTGAAGAATTCTTTGATGATTTTTGCGAACAATATAATATTCCTACTGAGGAAGAGAAAATCTACCGCGCTGATTTCAAACGTCAAAAGAATCTCTCCTCTAAAAGTTCTCATGCTAAAAATAAAGATGACACTCTCAAGCAAGATCATGTTAATGTTGAACCTTTGTCTTATGATGGTTCCCTTCCATCCTCTGCTTCCTCCAATACCCACACACTTCCTAAAGCTTCTGAGTCTTCCAAATCTTTCATAAATCCTTCATCCAATGAAAGTCCTAATGATTTTCATGCGGTTCCCTATAGTTATCCTCAAGGGCTACCTCTTAAAGAAACTCAAGCTAACCTTCACTTGGCTGCAAATACTTTCAATAATGCTAAACCTAAAGAGCCTAAGCCTTTAAATGCTATAATGCCTATTTCAACATCTCTTCCAAAGTCTTCCATACAAGTCCAACATGCTTCCTTGTCCTTAGAAGTGGCTCCATGTCAAGAGGAATCTAAAAATGATAAAGAAAAAAATATAAATAAAGATCAAGATCAGGAACCCTCCATATCATCCAATTCTCTTCATGATGTATCTCCTCCATTTCATGGTTCTTTTGATCCTCTACACTCTTCCGCATTCATTCCACCATCTCCTAAGTAAGATCAATCTACTACTTGCACCATTGAGCTTATTGACGATCAAAATAACCTTACCACACTTGTGCTTTCCAAAGATGATTTTTCCATTAAGGTTATTAAAAATGGTGTTGTTACTTCTGATGTTAAGCCTATTGAAAATCAAGAAAAAAATGATGCACTTATGCTATCCAAAGCAACTTGTCAAGATCAAAGTCTTCCATCTTCTTGTTCTACCACTCCATGTTCATTTCCACTTTCTTCTCTTCCTAAGTCTTTGCAAGCTTTGAATCATCTTATCAAAGAAGATGCTCCTATTCAAGATGTCCACAATTCTATTGAAAATTCCAATGCTTACTCCAAAGATGCTGATATCCTTGGTTGTCATATAGACGCTGATGAACTTATTGATTATCTTTTTGCATCTTCCACATCCATCCTTGGACCTCCTCCACCAATGCTAAGGACTTGACATCTTCCTTCCATATTGGGTCCTTATGTCCCTTCACTTTCCCCTCCTAATTCTCCTAATTCATCATCCATTTTGGGTCCTTACGTCCCTCTATCTCCTATCTTTCCTCAAGATCAACATAGATGCATACCCTTGAATCCTTTTCATCCACCCACCCATTTAAACCAGTCATATTTTCCTTCTTCTTCCACAAGTCCCAAGTCTTTTGGAAGTAACTTGAATGTTCAATACAATAAAAAGAAGCAATACAAGAATCCATCAAAAAAAGAAGATCACCATGTCTCCTCTAATCGACATGGAGGCATAAAGTCAAAAGAGATATCTAAGAAGAAAACTACAAGACAAGTATGGGTTCCAAAATCCATCATTGAAGATACTCTCTCTAACACATCAATAGAAAATAAAATGCTTAAAGCTATATGGATTCCAAAGTCTCTCTTAAAAAAGTCTCATGCTGAGCAAAAAGTGAAGTTGACATTCAAGCTTCCAAAGGCTTCCACTTCATCTTTTTCTAAAAACATTCTTCCATTCCATGCGCCTGAACCACAACCTCTACTAAAAATTTTCCATATTCCTTCTCGTATTCCTCCATTCACATTTGAGAATTATAACAAGGACACCAATCCTCTTTTCAAAGAGTCAGATAGCAATAATGAACCAGAATATGGTTCGCACTTGGACTAGAATATGGTTCATGTTTCCTCCATCCTCTCGCCACCCTTCAAGGTGTGTATTAACGTTGATCTTACCTTTCTTTCCATCTACCTTTTCACATTCCTTCCATTCATTATCCTTCTACCTTCTCTCATTTTTCCTCATTTGCCTATTCCTTCTGCATCTTCCTTTCCCCCTTAGCATCTTTGAGCATATCATTTTGAATCCTTGACATATCATGGTTTATCCTTTCAAGGAGCATTATCTAAAAAGCTTGCCTTCTTCCAAAAAATAGAAAAAATATTCAAAAAATAGAAAAATTCCAAAAGAAAAAAAGAAAGAGATGAAATTTTTTTTTGAAAATGTGCCATGGTGAAAATCTGGAAACAGGCACCTTGGTAGCAAAAGTAAAGAGAAATAAATTCATCCTATGGTGAAAACCACTCCCTTGTGGCACCTTGGATAAGTACCATGATGAAAATCTGGCAATCAGGTGTCATGCATAGTTCTTCTACATATTTCATCCATTCCATCTTCTCTCTTTGATCTTGACAATGTTGATCTATACATGAACATTTAGCTATTTTGTGAGCTATTTTACGATGATCTTGCTTTCATTCCATTCATGTTTAGCCTTCATATTCATTTTCCTTCATTCATTCTAGCCTTTCGCTATCCTTTTCCCCTCTGGTCTTGATCTAATAAAAATAAAAATAAAAGTAAAACATGATGCTATGAAGCCTCTTGACATGTCTACTCCTTTGGACTGCATCCTTCCTTCTTTTGCAATGTGCTTTTGTGACTTATCCTATGCTAGCCTCTCATTGCTTGTCCAAATGCGCTTTACATGACAACAATTTTTCCCTAGCTTGGGTACTCTTGAGGAGTTTGACCTTGAGGATTTCTTCCCTTCACTCTCCTTCATTCTCATGTCTTCCATCTCATTCACCAGCTTGGTTATCCATCTTGTCCCTCACCTTCCTAGACATTGGGAATACACGATGTGATCTTGCTTGGGAGTTTGATGCCCATTCTGTCTAGGGGCATTCTTTGTACATATTTTATGATCCTGAAAAAATACAAAAAAAAAATTGATATATGATGCTGAAAAAATCCTAAAAAGCATAAAAAGTCTTGAAAAACTACAAAAAAATTCAAAAAATTCAAAAAATTGAAAAAAGTGCCTTAGTGAAAACCTAGAAACAGGTGCCTTGGTAGCAAAAAATCCAAAAAATGAAAAAATGAAAAAAGATTCCAAGTGGTGAAAACCTGGAAATAGGCACTACTTGAGGCCTTTGCACTCCTATTTCTTAGCATGTGTCCTTGACACTTAGCCACTTTCCATCATGCCTTAACCTTATTTGACTTGGTCTAGAATTGGTCTTTCTCTTTGTCTAGGGGGCATAACTATTAGCATTGGTCCTTTAGGTGCCTTTGTCTCTTGGGGCATTTCACAAATAGGTGTTTTTCAACACCACCCCAAACAGGTGTTTTTCAACACCACCCCAAACAGTGTTTTTCAACACTACCCTTGCGTTGAGTGTTTCTTAACACTTATCAAATGTCTTACCCAATAGTCTAGTATGATGCAACATTGCTCATTTGCAAATGTGATACTCAGAGTCTGACTCTATGACCAACACACACGCACTTAAACAATCAACTTGTTGAGATATGTTGACTTTATTTTTCTTTGTGTGCTGTCTATGAGGATTTCTTTGATGAGTGGTCTCTCCTTGAGAAGTTTTCGATGATGCATAGCTAGAAGACTGAGGGTATGAGAACAAGTTTTCTTTCTTTATCTATGTGTGGGTATATTTTGTTGGTCCTAACTGTCATGAGCATTTATGCTAGTCTTACTTGACCCTATGGATTGACAAGGTATTATCCTTGACTGTTTTGCGAGTGCATGCTTCTAGCTATCCTAATTTTCATGTGTCTTGATACAAGCATAATCTCGCCATATCAAACTTAGGTGATCTCACTCCATTAGTCATCTTGACCTATATGTCTTTGATGCCTAGGTGAGATTTCCACATTTCTATCTGATAAAGATCATATTCATATCCACATAGTTATGCTAGTGTGCATTGTATGATCTTACGACGCTACCAATAATGCTCGATGATGATAATTAGATGTCTATAAGCGTGGTGACCTTGCAAGTCGACCACTTTTCATAGTAGATTGCATTCTTAGGTTCATGATAGTTTAGTTTTTGCATCTTGCATATGGAGAGAGCTCTCATTTTTATCATCTACGGACTAGTTGGTCAACTGTGCTCATTTTCTGATTCTTCTTGATCATATCTTTCATTTCTAGTCTTTCATATCACATCATTTTCTATCTATTTTCGAACTTGAAATCAAAATCTGAGTCACATTTCCAAGTTTTCTCATTCTTCTATGCAATTGACTGACCTTTTGAGGCATAATCCAATTTTTGATGGACTTTCTTCCTTCCATGTCTCTCAAATTTTCTAGTCCCTCATTCGCTCTATTCCTAGTCTTCTATTTCTATTCTTCTACTTCCTCACTGGGGCATGTTTCACCACCTAATGGTTACCCTATTGACCTAATTTGATCAAATCTTTATCGATTTTCTATCTCTCCTCTACCAGATTTTGATTTCAATTCCGAGGGGGTAGTACCTATGGGATTCTCATCCCTGATTCTCTTGATTTTCTTGATTCAGACATTTTTCTGTCAGGTTTTTCTCAAATTTGAGATTCTTATCTCTTACTTTGAATGTGATCCCAAATCAACCTCATGTTCAAAGGCCTTTGTTTATGCTTTGTCTGGATGTGATCCCAAATTGACCTCACATCTGAGTTGTTTTGTGATCCCAGATCGATCTCACATTTCAACTTCATTCTTTGACTACATGTGTTCCCAAATCGATCACACATTAGTCAAAAAGGGGCAAATGTATGCACCCAAAAATGGTCTCGTAGACTTTGGGCCCCATTTATTCGACTTATTGATCCTGAATCAATTTTATCAATAATCAATATTTTCAACATTATCAATTTCTTGATTAAATCTTAAATTCGATCATATATTGGATTTTTATCCTATGGGCTAACCATTTTATCCTAAAGTCTTTATTTATTCAAAAGGAATATTTCCTCCCCTTTTAATAAATAAAAAGCCCCACCTTTTCCTCTTATCCTAAGTTGCACAAATAAAACATTATTCTTATTTCACAAAAAGGAAAATAGTACTTTTTGTCTCACATGAGGCTCAAAAGTCAACACTTCACTCTCATTGGAGGATATTTGTGCACATGGATTTCTCCTCTTTCAACCTCCACCGCTGATTAAGACTTTTGCCTCTTAATCTCAATGGTCCATTCCTTTGCATTTCTTATAAAAGGAAAGCTCTCTCCTCCATTTTCATATCCATCTATTTTCATGCTATTGTTATGCTACAAGTTTTCTAGGTGCATTTGGAGCTTTTGGAGATCATTGCTACATCAAGCTTTTCTTGGATTTCCTCATTGCTTCATAGTTTAGACTTCATTTCTTGCATTATCATAGCATCCATAGCTTCATTTCATAGCTTAGTTTCTTTTATGCAATAGATAACTTCACATAGCTTAATTAGGAAGGTTGTAATCCTTTGCATTTCCTTTCAATAGCTTAATTTGTACTTTCATTTCCATAGAATAGTTTGCATTCTCATTTAGATTTGCATTGCATTTCCATTTGATTCTTTGGAGATATTGGCACTCTTGCCTTTGTCTTCATTCGAATCTCTCATTGTATGGTTGACGAGCAAGGTCACAAGCTCAATGGCTCTAGCTGAGAGCAAATCCATAATCTTGCAACTTCATGCTTAGAGAGCTATGGATCGATTTGTGAGGGCTCATTTTTGAGTTTCCTTGCATGTAAGGATCCATAGAAGTGCACCATTTTAGTGTGTACAATATCATGCATGAACTCTATACTCAAAGCACACAATTCCCTTAGGTGGTCTTATGGGTCTGATTTACCCATATATTTTCCATATCTAGGAAAGACCACATTGGGTGGGAAAGGTACCATAACCAAATTTTGATCAAATGAAAATGGGTAGAAAGCCTCAATGGAAAAGGGTTTTGGTTTAGTCACTTTCTTCATGGTATCAATTTATGCTTGAAACAATTTAAGTTTCTTGTTCATTGCACCTAATGGATTCCCCTCTTCCTCTTCTTTCTTTAACATTCTATTGTTGTAATCATGAGGAAGTTTAACCCCTAATTGGGCTAGGTTAAGCAAGCATCTTTCCTCATATCTTTCTAAAAGTTTTTCCATTATCTCAAAGAATTTAGGGTCTTGGGTAGCCCTATTGGCTTTATCTTCAGTTATTTCCTTTGGCCCTTGGTTCCCTTGGTTAGTTGTTCCTTGATTAGTTTCTCCTTGATCTTCATGATTTCCCCCATGGACATAGTCAAAACATTCATTGTTTCTAGCCATTGAATTGACTCTTTCCTCAAATAGGTTAGGGAGACTATCTTCTTGTTTTTTAGGTTTGATAAAAGGAGTTTGAAATAAAAATTATGGGACCTCTTGTGTTATGCAAGTGTCATCTTCTTGTAAGGATATTTTCAATTTATGTGATCTTGTAAAAAATGACATCAACAAAGGTTTGATTCAAATTGATTTTCCCCTATTTTAGTGATTGTTCTTTGAGAAGATATTTAAAAGTGTAAGATGATTTTCAATGGATCTTTATTCCTTGTTATATGTATCTTCAAAAAAATCAATCACAAGTACACTTGTCTTTTTAACCCTCTAAAAACAAAATGTTTGAAATGTATTGAACATTATCACAGGTTTTTGTACAAGAAGTAACTTCAAGAAATCTACCTATGGTCAAATTGGTTCGTAAACATGGATCTAATAGGTAGGATTTATAATTTACAAAGGTACTAATAATTATTCCATTAAAAGGAATATCAAGTTTCATCGCAGAAAAATTAGGGGCTTCCCACCACAGGTATATCAGAGTTTTGCGCAATCCTGAAGGACTACTCAAGGAAATTCAATTCTTGATATCCTTTTGTCACTCACCCTATTATGGATGAATGCATTTTATTTTATAGTGGGTTGGATTGTTGTGGAAAAGGCAATTGTATCCCTCTTTGGATTGTCCCTCTCACCAGCCTTTTTAAGGAAAATTCTCAAGAGGTGATCCCACTAAAGTTCTATCATGTTCATTTGAAAGCGAATAAGTGAAGTGAAAAAATAGGTTTAGGACTTTGATTCACCAAAAGGTGAAGAGCATATCCCTACTATTCTTCACTCCCAAGAAAAATTAACAATGTTAAATTTACCAAGCCTTCTAATCTAATGGGAATTGAGTATTTATACTCTCCTCCATAAACAATAGGCTTTAAATTTAGTGCTTGTTTATTCCTTAGCCTTTTTTTTAATCAAGAAATCTAGTAGGTTTGGCATTTTGATTCACTTGAAAAGTGAAGAGCATAGGCCTACTACTAAATTTCTCAAACATTAATAGGCTTTTAATTACTAGATTCAAACTGAAAATGCCACAATTTAAACAAAAATTCACAAGGGATGAAGATTTACCTTATTTTAAAGCTAGAAAAGGCTAGGGGCATTTTTGAGTTAATTTTTCATTAATTCACTTAGCTAGTGCTAATTATTCTAGCTCCTTTGCATCCCCTTTGAAATCGTTAGTCCCACACAACCAAGAAAAGTGAAGAAATTCAAGCAAAATTGAATTCTAAGCCTCTTTTTCTAATTTAAACAAAAATCATCAAGGCATGAAAATCCAATTTAAGGAAACAAATTTTGATTTGTATGACTCAATTATTTGCAAGTATTGTTCGTAATCCTTACCTTCTTGCTTGGAATCCTCCAAGAAGTTGTTGATGTGGATCTTTTTATCTTCTTTTAGCATATTTGTAATGACTTTTCCCTCTATTATTTCGAGTCTCTATTTTTTTTACTTTTTATGCCCTGGCATCAGAATACCATAGAGAAAAAATTTCCAACTGTTAGATTTAGCAAATTTGAAAAATAGTTAAAAGCACTACAGAAATGCTTAAATCCATTATTTAAAAGCTTAAATGCGCTCTAGGAAAATTAAATGCGCTATTACAAAATATAAATGTGTTTCTTTAACAATTAAATGCACATAAAGAAAACATTAAACACACTACAGGATGATTTTAATGTGCTGTGGAGTCAGGGAACACATGCTGAAAGAATAATAGATAGAATATAGAAAATATTGAATGTGCTATTTCCTTGTGTAAATGCACCAAAATTTTCTTCAAAAGTGCTATTTCAGACCTTAGATGTGTCATTTCTCTACTCAAACGCACTGTTAAAATGCTCAAATGCACTACTTCAATTGCAAAATAGAGACATTAAGCATAAAATCCTAAAATTTTATCAAATTGTCAAAAAATTAGATAAATGAGGCCTAATTCCCCATGGTGGGTACCATTTTATGTACTAGGAAAGTACCTTCATAGGGTTATTTTGATGATAATTGAACAAAATAAACTAAATTACCACAATTAGTGAGTTATTTAATGAAAATAAAGTTAATAAACACTCTATGGATCTCTAGTTAAGAATGATAATGCAAATCTCTCAGCAAGCTTCCATTAGTGATAGACCTAAGATGAGAAAATGATCTAAAACATTAACACAAATTAAGCCTATTTCAATGAAACTATGCTCAATTATGCCTAAAAATGTCTTTATAGCCTAAGTTCTCAATAACTTGGATGCAATTCTCAGATGTGTGGATCCATTCTCCTAACTTTAGCCTCACTTTTATAGATTTTTGCAAGCATAGAGGGTGGAGTTGAGTTAATCATGGTTAGGTCAAGGTTTAGTCCATGGTTTCAAATTTGGGGACAATTTAAATGGTTTATCCTCAAAGCTTAAGACAATGAGATAAAATGAGTGGTCAAGATGCTCTCACCTTATGAGGGATTGAGATTCAATCTTGGCTTTCAATCCATGTGAGTTCAATCCTTAATTCCTATTGGTTGAGTTATTTTCCTCCCATGTGGTGGATGAGGGAAAATAGGAATTAATTCATTGAATTTAATTGATTTGTTTAGCCATGTGTACCCCTTAAATGGGTTGATTTGATTTTTAATTGAAATATACAATTAATTAGATTAATTACATAATTAATTGATTTATCTTGATTTAATTAATTTAATTATATTTTGATTTTCAATTATTATTGAATTTTGGCTCAATTGCAATTAATGCCTTGATTTTGCCTTAGTTGCTCACTTGATTTGATCTTGACCATTTTTAGGCAATTACAATAGTATTTGGAAAATCCACCTACTCTCATATGAGCAATTCTTGGTAAACCACTTTTTCTCTATATTTCAACCACTGAAGTTTCTTTAGGTGCTCTTCTAGAACAATAAGATCAAGATGGAAAATAAAAATCTATATATTACATCGATCGCACTCTAGTAGGATATGAGCTCAACTATTCACCAATTGACCATGCATGTTTGGCCAGGGTCTTTGCCTCACAAAAATTGTGGCATTACATGTTATCTCATTCTATTAAGCAAATTACAAATATAGGTCGTTTGAAATATGTTCTAGGTAAAACAACGTTAATAGGAACATTAGCTAAGTGGGTTATGCAACTTAGTGAATTTGGCATAAAGTATGTATATAGGAAGGCTATTAAAGGGAAAGTAATTGCGGATGAACTAGCTAAGGCACCATTGATATGTGATCATCCTATACATAAATAATTTCTATATGTAGACATTTTGAAATTATCTACATAGACATGCAAATTATATTTTGATGGATCATATACTCAACATGGTTCAACGGATTGATTGTTATTTGTTATACCACAAGGATGAACAATACCAAATTATTACAACTTACTTTTTCCTTGCACAAATAATATGTATCAGTATGAGGCATTATTGATGGGACCTAAGATGGCTTTGCAATGGAAGGTTATAGAATTGAATGTCTATGGAGACTCTTAGTTTATTATTGTTTCATCTTAAAATGGAAGCACTTCCATGATAAGAGCATTTAGCCCTCTGAGTAAGTGGTTTGGGGTCATGTTAAGTGCCTTGATCAAATCTTTGCATGTATTTGGCTTTCTCCCCACTTTCCACTTCTTCTCCGCACTTGATTTCTTCATTCTAGGTGAAATTAGAGTTAAGGTCTTAAGGACTTTCCTGATTTTCCTTCTTCTATGGTTCTATGTTCTAGGTAGGATTCAAAAATGAGACCTCCTAGTCCATCATCACATCAAACAAAGGATTTTTTGTCTATTCCTGACACTAGGTCTTGTTCAGATATCAATTTCCAAGTTTTTGGCACCCTTAGAACTCCTGTTGCAGAATCTGGCAAATTTAGGGTTTGAGGTCAAAGTCGACATTGAACCTAACTAGGTTAGGGTTGACCTCGACCTTGACCTCTTCCTGCCAGGATTTCAAAGTTTCATTTGCCAGTAATTTATCTTTCAGGATAATTATTTCCCGCTTCTGGGTTGGCTATTTCGGGCTCCAAAATGGTAAATCCTTTAATGGTATTTAATCAAGGTATATTTTCTAAAGTTGAGGACCTAATTGGGATTTAATTCTTCAAGGTGACCCATCTAGAGGAGTGTGCCCTAGTTCACTATAAAAGGAGGCCTTCCTCTCTCATTTTCACATCAAGCTTTCATATCTCATCCACACTCAAGGAATTTCATGAGCAAGCTCTCAAATGCAAGCAAGTCTTCAAGAATTCAAGTGTTCAAGTGTTCAAGGATTCATCCATCAAGGAGTTCCATTGTTAGCTATTGAAGGATTCAATCTCCTTGGAGCCCCCTTGAAGATCCATCCTTCTCCATTCATTCAAACCTTCTCATATGAAAAGATCAAATCAAGATTGGTGTTGAAGATCAAAATATCATTGATTAGAGACATCTTTCCATCCATTGAGGCATTCTTACTTGTGAATTTGAGGATTTGAATCCTCTACAAGGACTTCAAAATAAGCAAGGTGATTTGTTTCAATTAATTTGTCTATGCACAATACAATTTCAATTCAATTTCAAGGTTAATTCCTAAATTGCGGTTTGATTAAGGCAAACCCCCCATACAACCAAAAACCCTCATTTTCTTGCAGGTATAGGTGTGAAATCTCAGATCTGAGAGTGAATTTAGATACCCTTTTCGATAATCTTTCAGGATCTATGAACAGAATCAGAATCAGACTTCAAATAAATAATGTGGTCTTTAACCTTTTAAAAGGTCAAAGTTGACCTGTGTGAATTTGGAGAAAATATTTCTAGGTTTTGTCCGCCTCGGCATTTCCAGTCCAAAACAGGTGATAGAATCTTCAGAAAGTTCATATAAAGCCAGAATTCAACATTTTCCAGATCTGCCCTAATTCAAGGTTAGTATTTGAACTTCAATTATTTTAGATTTCAAGCTTAATCCAATTATAGGGAAGTATAGGATTTCTCTCTCTTTTTCATATTCTTCATAGATTGATTCAATTGTGTATTAACCTCTTGGTTGATCAAATTGGATCTCTCCTTTGGGAATTTGGATTTAGGAGTGAATCTTACATTTTCCCCACACATACACAAATAGAGGTGATTCCAAATTACCACTATTCATTTTGGTGAACCCGACTAGCTTACTCTCTTTCTTTTTGGTGTTAGATTTTCTTTTATCTTGTTAGTATTAGATTTGTCCTTTGTGATTGATCTTGTATGCTAATTAGATTTCATATTCATTCTTTATGTGTTCTTAGTTTAGTTCATTTGCATTATATTGGTTTATGAGCTTTACTACCCCTAGTCTTACTTATAACATTCCAATTAGAAGAAGTCATAGACTCATGGGTGCATTTGAGCCTGAATCTTCTCCTTTCCTTAGGATCTCTGATGATAACTTGATTCTTCATGATTCTAATCCTACTATGGAGTAGAACTCTTCTCACTCATCTCATGATGAGGATGATGCTTTAAGAGTTCCTCCTGGACAAGTCCAAAAACTTTCCACTAAACTTGATAAAATGGGTAATTGGCTTCTTCAAGAAAACCATGGTCAAGATTCTATTCAAGCTATAGAGGCTCTTAAGAAAGTTCTCCATGATAGTGATCAAGATGTTAAACTCTTGCATGGTATTACTCATCTTGTGCATTCTAATTTTAAACCTTTAACTCAAGAGGCTCAAGATTTAGGTTTCACTACTCCTATCACTAGTGTTGAACCTTCTTCTAATCCTTTACCTAGTATTCCTATCTATACTCCTCCTTTGGTGACTGTGATGGTTCCCTTTGTTCCTATGAGTGTTCCTCCTATGTCCCTTCCTACACCACAACCTTCATATCATAGTGTTCCTTTCACTTATTCCACTCCGCTTCCAACTATAGTTCCTAGTGTTCCTTCAATTGTGTCTTCTATTCCTATAGCTTCGTACACTTTACCTAGTGTGTCTAATCTTGCTACTCCTATTTCCTCTAATGATTCCACCATCATCAGTTTGGCTCAAACTGTATCATCCTTACAACAACAAATTGGTTCCTTAACTCAAAACAAGTTTAGTATTCCTACATGTGACATGGGAAGTCCTTTGTTTAGGGATATTATCCAAACTCTTGTTCCTCAGCAACTCGATATGCCTCGTCTTGAGAATTATAATGGAAAGGGAGATCTTGTTCATCATGTTAAAACATTCCAAATCCTTTTTAGTGATTATGCTCATGACCATATGATTTTAGCCAAACTATTTGCTCAAACCTTTCGTGACAAGGCCTTACAATGGTATTGTTCCTTGCCTCCTTATTCAATTGATTCCTTTCCACAACTTTCTAATGCCTTTATTCAACAATTTCAAAACAATATTGGCCCACACGTGTCTTTGATTGATTTAATGCATTGTAAACAAAGTGCTAAAGAAAAGTTAACTGAATTTATTGGTAGATTTAAGCATTTTCATGCTTAGATTTCTTATCCTATTCCTGATATTGATATTCAACGTATGTTTATTTCAAATTTGCAAAAGGATATTAGAGATAAGATTCTTCTTACTAAATTTACCTCTTTTCAACAACTTTGTGCAGCACTTTATCATTATCAATTACAAGTGAGTCAATTTGAGAGCAACACTCCAATGGCTCCTATTCCCATTGATAAGAGTGATGCTGCTCCTAATCCAAATATGTTTAAAAAATTCAATAATTATTTCAAGATAAACAAACAAGTGAATGTAGTTGCTGATCAGGTTGTTGTTGCATCTCATAAGGCCACTTCTATATCCACTTCTTTTTTATTAAATCATACATTTACTCCTCTTTCTGAAACTTTACATGCTATTATGAATAGGTTGTTAGCTGCTAATATGATTACTTTACCTCCTATTCAACCTCTTTTACCTACTACGATTGCATCTAAATCTTTTGATCAAAATTCTTTTTGTCAATATCATCATCAGAATGGTCATGATATCGAGAGATGTTATTCTTTAAAACATAAGGTCCAAGATCTCATTGATGCTAAAGCTTTATCTATTGATAATCTGGATAGTAGTGGGAATCAATCTGTCTCTCCTCCTAATCAGAACCTTCAAATCTATAAGAATCCTTTACCTATGCATGATACTAATACTATTGCTCAACCATCTGCTATGGAAATTGTATATGATTCAAAGATGGATGATCTTAATCGTGTCGTTAATCAAGTGGAGCATGTTGCTAAGTCTATATCTCCACCTCAACCTTCACTCCAAGTTCAATCTCAACCTCATGATAAACCCAAACCTAAAGTGAAACCTCAACCTAAACCACAACAAAAAATTAAGGATAAATGACCTCAGGAACTTTTGATTACCTTTGATGACTTTGAGATTGTTAAGGCTCCTGATGGTCCCCTTTACATTGCTGCTAGGGTTGGTCAAATACCTACTCGTGGTTGTCTTGTTGATCCTACCTCCTTAGTCAATGTTATCACTAAAGAAAATCTTTTTATGAAAATCTTACAACATGACTTCTATGATACATTAGATATGTGGATTCAAACTTGTAATGGTTTTCTTTATCCCTCATTTGTTTCTATTACTTTACCAGTTGAAATTTTTGGAAAACTTGTGAACACTACCTTTGTTGTGGTTCCTACTTCTGATCAATTTCAAGTTAAGCTAGGTTTTCCTTGGTTAACTACCATGCATGATGTTGCTTCACCCATCCATAAGTGTCTTAAGTTCATTCATGATGGCGAAGTGAAGATGATCAATCATAGTCTATATTGACCTTCTAGGCCTAGAGATTGTGCTGCTCTGGATTTCTTTTGGCCTTCATTACCTAATTCATGTCCTCCTCACCCTGATAATCTTTTTCAATCATATCAAGCCTATAAGCATTGTAAGATTCTTCAATTAAGCATACCTTCTATGGATCTTAATCATGGTCTTTTACCTACACCTTTGATACCTCCTTCAACTATGGCTTCTTGTTCTATTAATCATGTTCCTCCTACTAAATCTATCAAAGATCTTGTGATTGCTCCTCCTATGGTTGATAATCCTATTAATCTTCCTAAAGAACCTGTGAAGGATCCTGCGATTGATCCTCCTAGTTCTCATCCTATTTCAAATAAATCAAAACATAACTGATCTGCTAATGAATGTCATAAAAAGTGTCATCCTCATGCTAAAGCTAAAAGATCTCTACTTTCTGCAGATACACCTATGCATCATGTTGTTACTAATAATGATGTTCACATGCATGATTATGATGATTCTATTCATATCTTAGATCCTATTTTGATTAATTGGGATGACGAAGATACTCTTGATGATACTGATAATGTTGCTAATGAATATGAGACTATTGACATTGACATTGATTTGCCAAATATGCTTTCATATCAATTAACTCTTACACCTAGTATTGAACATAGTGATTCTCAAGAGGATCCTTGTTTGGAACTGGCTATCATTCCTACTATGTTGGATATAGTCCCTCTTGTGAGTTACCCACCTACCCTAAATGATATACAATGAGATGGGGAAAGTAGGCAGCATGCTTGAGCAGCTTGTCCTTTGTGGTAGCTTTGTTGTGTGTTTTCCTGTTGTACTGTGCTTCTCCTATAATGTGATTGCTAAATGTTGTTAGATTATTTTATACGATCCTTGTTACTCAATTGGTACGAGGTGATGAAGGAATCAAAATTGTTGTTCAAATTCTTCTATATGTATCTCTACTCTTCTATGTGTTGTTCAATGTTGTGTTGTAACTATGCTATTGTTTGTAAATTTTTCCTTGTGTAATCTTCTTGGATTCGAGATATGGTAGCACTAAATCTTTTTGGTCTCCATGTCATGGTCTGAAAAGATTCTCCTTCATATACCTTATGTAATCTTTCCTCTGTGATTGTAGTTCTACTTTCTTTGGGGAATGATGTGTATTCATTTGCAATAATATTATATATATATTATCTTATGATCATATTGACCCCATGGTAGGTAGATCTCTTCGATGTTCTCTGTATGTTTCTGTAAGAAATTGTAGGAAAGAGCAAGAGATCTAGTTTAATCTAATGAGCAAAGTGTGAGGAAAATCATACCATGAGATAACCAAAACTAGAAGCATTCACCAACAATGAGACAATATTTTGAAGGGGGAAAAGCATAAAAAAACCCCCGTGATATTATTATGAATGGGCCAAAAAGGCCTAAGAGAGAGAGAGAGAGAGAAAAATAGAGTGAGAGCAAAATGCTCATACAATGCTTCAAGAGAGAATGAGAAAACTATGTGTTGCTAGAGAATGCCTTGAGAAAAGAGAAGAGAAGCATCTCTTAAGAAGAGATGAGAGGAAAGGAGTAGAATGTAACTCCCATGTGCATGTGAACCACATTCATAATGTGTGTGCCACTTGTGCTATTTCCTCTTAAGGAGGAATCTAAGAAAAATAAAATACAAAAAAGAAATATGTCCTCACACATGGAAGAAGAGGACAAAATAACTTGTAGGGATTCTATAGGAATCTCCTACTTACATAAGAAAATAAAATACCTTGGTTTATAATAAAACACCAAGGAAAGATTAATTCTAACACCCCCCTTTAATCTTTACTTGGGGGTTTACAATCAAAGGGTATCAAACCCATATTTTTACAATGAATTTCAAACTTTTCTCTTGGAAGAGGCTTTGTGAGGATGTCAGCAACTTGATGTTGGCCTGGGTAGAAAAAAAGAGAGACTTGCTGGTTGTGAATGTGTTCTTTAATGAAGTGATGATGAAGAGCAATGTGCTTGGATCTTGCATGGTAAACTGGATTCTTTGCTAGAGCTATTGCACTTTGGTTATCACAAAACAAAGGTGTAGGTTCCTCTTGAGGTAGACCCAAATCTGCAAGTAATCTTCTAAGCCAAAGAGCTTCTTTTGCTGCTGTAGTACAACCTTTATATTCTGCTTCAGTAGAACATAGAGAAACAGATTGTTGCTTTTTACTTTTCCATGAAATTGCACCTGAACCAAGAAGAAAACAATAACCACTAGTGGATTTCCCATCATTGAGATCTCCTCCTAGATCTGAATCAGTATAACCTTTAAGTCTAAAATCAGTAGTATTATCAAAATATAGAGCATACTGTGAAGTACCTTTTATGTACCTTAAGATTCTTTTTGCAGCTTTCAAATGAGTTTGTTGAGGTTTGGACATAAATCTAGAGACTAATCCAACACTAAAAGAAATATCAGGTCTAGTAAGAGTTAGATAACTTAAACTTCCTACTAGCTGTCTATAATAAGTAGCATCAACATAAGGAGTCATAGTATCAATTTCTAATTTAGTGCCTAAATCACAAGGTATGGAAACCGCATTAGCATTAATCAAATCAAATCTATGTAATAAATCTTGAGCATATTTAGTTTGAGAAACATAAATACCATTTTCTGTTTGCCAAAATTGCATTCCTAAAAAATAGTGTAAAATTCCTAAATCAGTCATTTGAAATGTGTGATTAAGTTGAAACTTAATGTCTGAAATCAAGGGTGTGGAACTAGAAGTAAGAATAAGATCATCTACATATAAGATAATAATGATAATTTCACCATCACAATGCTTAATGTAAAGGTTAGGATCATTTTGACTTCTTTGATAACCTTGAGAAAGAAAGAAAGCATTAATCTTAGCATACCATTCCCTAGGAGATTGTTTTAAGCCATAAATTGATTTCTTAAGTTTGCACACAAGATTTTTATTACCTGTTTGAATAAAGCCTGGAGGTTGTGCCATGTAAATTTCTTCATGCAAATCTCCATTAAGAAAAGCACTTTTAACATCCATTTGGTGAATAGGCCAATGCATTTTAGCAGCTAAAGCAAGAATTACTTTAATAGTAGGCATCTTAGCTACTGGAGAAAAAGTTTCAGTATAATCTAAACCTTCAACTTGAGAAAATCCTCTAGCAACTAATCTAGCTTTATATTTAGTTATTTCATTGTCAGAATTAACCTTAGTTTTATACAACCATTTGCATGAAACTAAAATTTTACCTTGAGGTAAGGGAACAAGATCCCAAGTGTTATTAGCAATCAAAGTGTCATATTCTTCTTGCATAGCAGTTTGCCAATGTGGTTGAGTTTTAGCTTCATTAAAAGTTTGAGGATCTTGAGAATTCATAACTTTAGACATCAAAGCATAATTGCAGTAGTTGATTCTTCTAGGTTTAAGTCCTCCCATTCTAGTAATGTAATCATCAGTATCATTAACCAAATTTTTGAACCATTTAGGATGTTGTTTTGAATTAATAGATTCACTACTAGGACAATCAGGAGTAACATTAGAACCATGAGGAGTTGAAAGAACAGTTTCATTAATGTCATTGTCTGCATTTTTAATATTTAGAGAAACAGAAACAGATTCATTTTGAGTAGGGTTTAGAGAAGGAGGTTGGTCCTCCACAAGAACAATTTGACCTTTATCAAAATCAGAATCTTGAACTTGAGAATAGTCATGAACACCATTTTCAACAATACATACATCTCTAGCAACATGAACTTTGTTAGATTGAGGATTGTAAACTCTATAACCTTTAATATTTTCATCATAACCAACAAAGATATGAGGTGTGGATTTAGGGTCCAGTTTTTTTCTTTTCTATTTTGGAATATGAACATAAGCAATTGAACCAAAAATCCTTAAATGAGCTAAGTTTGGTTTTCTACCTGACCAAGCTTCTTCAGGTGTTTTATTTTTTAAAGCTTTGGTAGGGGTTCTATTAAGCAGATAAGTTGCACAAGCCATAGCTTCAGCCCAAAATTTATAATCCATATTTTTAGCATGCAAAAGACATCTAGCCATTTCAACTATAGTCCTATGCTTACGTTCTGCCACACCATTCTGTTCTGGTGTATAAGGAACAGTAAGTTCATGTTTTATACCAAAGGACTTTAAGTAAGAATGAAAAGAATGATTAATATATTCAGTACCATTATCTGTTCTAAGAATTTGAATTTTGCAACCACTTTGTCTTTCCACATAAACATGAAATTCAGCAAAGGTGTCAAGCACTTGATCTTTACTATGCAGAAAATAGATCCAAGTTCTACGTGAGAAATCATCAACAAAGGTTAAAGCATACTTAGAACCTTGAATTGAAGTATGTTCCATAGGTCCTAGCAAATCACTATGAATAAGAACAAGTTTATTACTAGCACGCCAAGATGAAGCATGAGGAAAAGGTTCTCTATGCATTTTTCCACCCATACAACCATTGCAGATAAACTTAGTAGGAGAAAATTTAGGCAAGCCAAGAACCATGTTTTCCTTTTGCATTAAAGTAATGTAATCAGAATTTAAATGACCTAAGCATTCATGCCATATGTTAAAATCAATATTAGCATGCAAAGAATGTCTAGATGAAGCAAAGGAATAAAACTTAAAGAGATTATCTTGATCTAACTTTGCATTTGCAACAATATGATCATTCTTAGGGTCAATAATATGACAATCAGTTTTATGAAATTCAATCTTATATTCTTGACAGAGTTGAGGAACAGAAATCAAATTAGTTTTCAATTCAGGCACATAAAGAACATTATGCAATTTACCATTTGGAATAGACACATCTCCAATACCTTCAACTTTGCAACTATCATGATTAGCTAATTGAATTGGAATGTTAGATGTATCAGGTTCAATAAAATTAAACATAGCTTTATTAGAAGTAACATGTTGAGATGCACCACTATCAATAATCCATTCTAGAGGTTTAGCAGCATTAAAGGAAACAGTAAAAGCATGACGAGTTTGAGGTCCATTAGATTTTTCAACAGAATTATTCTGAGCAGAGGATTGATCCCTCTATTTTTTAAAACAGTTTTGAGTTATATGTCCATCCTTACCACAGTAAGTGCAATGTGATCTTCTGGTGAAGTTAGTAGATTGATTATTATGAACTGGGTTTGAAGTCCTAGAGTTGTAAAAAATATTAGATTGCTGTCTATAATTATTGTTGTTAGATTGGTGATTAGTTTGATTGTTGTGATTAGTATTATTAGGTCTATTTTGAGTTTTAGAAACATAAGCCAAATCATTAACTCTAAGTATACCAAACTGAATTAATTTTGCTTCTTCTTGCCTTAACATGGTTTGAAAAATAGAATAAGTAAGTTGATTAGCTAAAGATGGAATTGCTAACTGAGAGTAAATATTTGTAATGAATTGTTGGAACTGACGTGGTAAACATTTTATAATGATAATGTGAATAATACGAACATCAGTTAAAGTAACATTAAGACCAGAAAGCAAGGAACAGATAGAATCAAATTTTAACAGAAAATCATCAACAAAATTAAAATCAGAATATCTAAGATCTTCTAACTGATCTTGAAGTTGAATTTTTCTAGCTTCATCTGCACTATCATAAGTATTCTTAAGAATATTCCAAGCCTCATGGGCTTCATCACAACTAGAAATTAAAACATATAATTCAAGATTTAGAGATATCCCAATCAACCCTAATGCTTCCTCATTTTTGGCTTTCCAGTTATCCTGGTCAGCTTGAGAGGCAGTAGAGGTTGGTTTGGGAGAGGCATTAGTAACAATATCATAAAGATGTCTAAAATGAAAAATAAATGCCATATGAACAGCCCAAGCATGATAATTAGAACTTTTTAATTTAATTTCTGGCATTAAAGTCGACATGATTACAGAAAAAAATGTACACACAAGCTTAAATAACTAGGCACCCTATAGATTAGATTCTGACATGCAAAGTACTTGCATGCAAAATCTGAGATGGGTGACTAAAAAAAATACAGATTAGATTAATGCAGATAAAAGATTGATTTAAATCAGATTAGAGTGAGAAAACCAGAGTACAAAATTAAGCAAATGAACTTAACATGCAATGTAGATTAATTAATCTGAAAGATGGAATTGACCAAGAAATAGATTAAATGAGATTGAATAACTAGATTTTTAAGATTATTTGAGTAAATGATTAAACTAACAAGTTAATTAAACAAAATGAAAAAGATAAGAGTAATATGAATATGACTAAATCACATGAATGTGAAAAGAGGTAATTATGCGATTAAAATTAAACCAAACGATTGATTAAATTAAGCCGAATTAGAACTTAATGAAAGGTTGAAGTAAAAAAGGATTAATTAACCAACAAATTAGGTGTGAGATAAATCCAGATTATTTAATTAGATAGATTGAGAAAAAAAAACTAAAAAGAGAGAAATGGTGAACCCCTGCAAGAAGATGGTTAGATGAAGAATATAACCTACATGCAACGGGTTAGAGAAAATAAACAGAATCAAACGCAAAGGGGTTGAAAAGAAAAAATTGATCTTGCATGCACAAAGACGAAATAGTTCCTGCAGCAAAACACTGGTTAGAAGATAAAAATGATCCTGCATGCAAAGAGATTAGAAAAAAAACTGTAACAAAACCTGCAAAAATAAGTGTTAGATAAAGAAATTCCTGCATGCACAAAAATTTAGATTAATAAAAAAGCTATAAATGATTCTGATATAACATCCAAATCTGCAAAATAATCCTGTAAAAAAAAGGTTAGAAAGTGAAAGGAAAATCCCTGCAAGCAAAATGAGTTAGAAAAGAATGCATGCAAAAGAGATCTATAAAAATTCTAAAATAATATACGAACAAAATATTCTAAACTAAGTATAAAAAAAGTATATAAAACTTATACAAACTTAATAAAACTATATATAAATCTATAAATACTATATAAGACTATATAAAAAACTATATAAAACTAAAAAAACTATATATAAATCTATACAAAATAAAAACCTTTATTAATAAAAAAAATTAAACAAAACTATATTTAAAACTAGATAAAATTAAAGATAGAAAACTAAGAAAAAAAAAAAACAAACAAAAAACTTTTATAAAAAACAATCCTATAGAAATTTACAACTAATATATAAAAACTGTAAAAATAAAAATTGTGCAAAGCAACTTACACAAAAAACAATAAAAAAATTACAGCGTGAAGGCCGAGGCAGATGCTGTACGAGTGCAGAGAGGATGAGCCCATACCTAGAGGATGTCGTCACGTCAAAAAATGCCAAGATGCGCGTGCAAGGACCGCCACAGTGAAGAATGGAAGAAGTAGAAAGTAGAGAGAGGATGTCGTGCGACCAAAGAACGCCTCCCGATATGCCTACAGATGCCGAGAAGACGGTGCCAAAAAACACCGCAGAGAGATTACACTGACCAGTCGTGTGAGAACGCTGAGAGAAAGGAAAACCGCATGCAAGGGAAGCAGACTGAGCAGTGCCAGAGGAAAGTGGTGTAGGGTTTGCAGAGACCGCAAATGAACAAAAAAAACTAAGAGCGGTGAAGGTTAAGTTTTTAAAAACAAAGGAGCGCAAGGTTTAGGTTAGGATAGGGTGCGGTTAGGATAGGGTAGCGGGTTAGGGTTTAGGGAAGATGGGTAGCGGGTAGGGATTAGGGATAAGGGAAGATGGGTAGCTGGTAGGGATAAGATAGGGGGTGGGGTTAGGTTAGGTTAAAAAAAAAATTCAAAAAGGCCGCAAGGGAGGGAAATTACAAAAAAAATTAAAATGATTTTATATGAATTTTTTAAAACAACAACTAAGAATAAAAGGAGAAATATATATTTTCTACAACTAAAAATTAACAAAAAAGGATTTTTTTACTAATCAACTAGAATAGAACTATAAGGAGAGGGGAAAATTTTTTTTTCCTCAAATTCTTGAAGGACAACCTGCAACACAAAGTGTTAGAAACCAATGATACTCTCTCAATAGTCTCCAAATGGAGTGCTTCAAAAAATGGTAGTTCCTCCACCTGTACACTCAAACAAAGATTAAACACCTGCTCTGATACCATGTAAGAAATTGTAGGAAAGAGCAAGAGATCTAGTTTAATCTAATGAGCAAAGTGTGAGGAAAATCATACCATGAGATAACCAAAACTAGAAGCATTCACCAACAATGAGACAATATTTTGAAGGGGGAAAAGCGTAAAAAAACCCCCGTGATATTATTATGAATGGGCCAAAAAGGCCTAAGAGAGAGAGAGAGAGAAAAATAGAGTGAGAGCAAAATGCTCATACAATGCTTCAAGAGAGAATGAGAAAACTATGTGTTGCTAGAGAATGCCTTGAGAAAAGAGAAGAGAAGCATCTCTTAAGAAGAGATGAGAGGAAAGGAGTAGAATGTAACTCTCATGTGCATGTGAACCACATTCATAATGTGTGTGCCACTTGTGCTATTTCCTCTTAAGGAGGAATCTAAGAAAAAGAAAATACAAAAAAGAAATATGTCCTCACACATGGAAGAAGAGGACAAAATAACTTGTAGGGATTCTATAGGAATCTCCTACTTACATAAGAAAATAAAATACCTTGGTTTATAATAAAACACCAAGGAAAGATTAATTCTAACAGTTTCTCTGATATTTCCCTTGATTTGTCTTTGTTTGGGGGCATCTCAATGTGGAAACATAATTAGTGGAGTTGTTTATGTTTCTGTTAAAGCCATTGCTCCTGTTAAAGAGTCAGCAATGACTTTAACGTGGGGGCATATGCTCTGCTCACTTATTACACACATGCACTTATGAAAAAAATTCAAAACATGCTAAATCTTCTAAAGGTAATGCACATAAGTTGCTAAATCTTGAGGAAGACACGCACTTTAAATTTACTTTTCAATCTTTCTTTTTGGATTAAGAACTAATCCTTAAAGTATGGATTTATATTAGGATCTCTTGATCCCTCCAGTTTCAAATACACATATATTGTGATCCCTTAAGGTCGAAAGTGTCCTTAAGATTGGATCTCTTTTGTTTTTTGGTTTTATTCTTATGGAATAGAATATTCCTCAAGATAAATCCTTGATGGGTTGACTAGTGAGTAGCCACATTCACTAGGCAGTTCAATTCCATCTTTCCGATTGCACCTTTTTCCTATGTGGTTCACAATGGGACATAAGTTCTCATTGGGTGAGGTAATCAAACTTTTTCTTTCTTTCTCTAGAGATGTCTCTCTTTTCTATGATTTAAGAGTCGATGAAGACTTGAGTCCCTAGGGGCTTGGGATTTCTCTTTGTCCCTTAGATTATGATAAGATTATCTTGTTATTTTTATCTCCTTTACCAAGAGTTTACATCGAGTCCATACTATTGCTAAAGTGGGGGCTTAATGTATCATCTTAAAATGGAAGCACTTCCATGATAAGAGAATTGATCCCTCCAAGTAAGTGGTTTGGGGTCATGTTAAGCACCTTGATTGGATCTTTGCATGTATTTGGCTTTCTCCCCGCTTTCCACTTCTTCTCCGCACTTGATTTCTTCATTCTAGGTGAAATTAGGGTTAAGGTCTTAAGGACTTTCCTAATTTTCCTTCTTCTATGGTTTTATTTTCTAGGTAGGATTTAGAAATGAGACCTCCTAGTCCATCATCACATCAAAAAAAGGATTTTTTGTCTGTTCCTAACACTGGGTCTTGTTCAGATATCAATTTCCAAGTTTCTGACACCCTTGGAACTCCTGTTGCAGAATCTAGCAAAGTTAGGGTTTGAGGTCAAAGTCAACCTCAACCCTGACTAGGTCAGGGTCAACCTTGACCTTGACCAAGTTAGGGTCAACCTTGACCTTGACCTCTTCCTACTAGGATTTCAAAGTTTCATTTGCTAGTAATTTATCTTTCGAGATAATTATTTCCCGCTTCCAGGTCGGCTATTTCACGCTCCGAAATGGTAAATCCTTTAATGGTATTTAATCAAGGTATATTTTCTAAAGGTGAGGACATAATTGGGATTTAATTCTTCAAGGTGGCCCATCTAGAGGAGTATGCCCTAGTTCACTATAAAAGGAGGCCTTCCTCTCTCATTTTCACATCAAGCTTTCATATCTCATCCACACTCAAGCAATTTCATGAGCAAGCTCTCAAGTGCAAGCAAGTCTTCAACCATTCATCCATCAAGGAGTTCCATTGTTAGCTATTGAAGGATTCAATCTCCTTAGAGCCCCCTTGAAGATCCATCCTTCTCCATTCATTCAAACCTTCTCATATGCAAAGATCAAATCAAGATTGGTGTTGAAGATCAAAATACCATTGATTAGAGACATCTTGCCATCCATTGAAGCATTCTTACTTGTGAATTTGAGGATTCAAATCCTCTACAAGGACTTCAACATAAGCAAGGTGATTTTTTTCAATTACTTTGTCTATGCACAATACAATTTCAATTCATTTTCAAGGTTAATTCCTAAATTGGGGTTTGACTAAGGGAAACCCCCCATACAACCAAAAACCCCCACTTTCTTGCAGGTACATGTGCGAAATCTCAGATTTGAGAGCGAATTCGGATACCCTTTTCAATAATCTTTCAAGATCTGTGAATAGAATCAGAATCAAACTTCAAATAAATAATGTGGTCTTTGACCTTTTAAAAGGTCAAAGTCAACCTGTGTGAATTTGGAGAAAAGATTTATTGGTTCTGTCTGCCTCGGCATTTCCAGTCCAGAAAAGGTGATGGAATCTTCAGAAAGTTGATACAGAAGCCAGATTCAGCATTTTCTAGATCTTCCCTAATTCAAGGTTAGTATTTGCACTTCAATTATTTTAGATTTCAAGATTAATCCAACTATAGGGAAGTATAGGGTTTCTCTCTCTTTTTCATATTCTTCATAGATTGATTCAATTGTGTATTAACCTCTTGGTTGATCAAATTGGATCTCTCCTTTGGGAATTTGGATTTAGGAGTGAATCTTACATTTTCCCACACATACATAAATAGAAGTGATTCCAAATTACCACTATTCAATTATTAATCAAGTGAATGATGATTATCAGACCAAGGATGATAAGTTATTGCCATATAAATATATGATGGATGACTTTAAAAAATAGTTTTCTATAATTACCTTTGAGAAAATTCTAAGACAAGATAACAAGAATGCAGATGACATGGCTACAATTGCTTCTCTTCTTGATATGGAATATACAAAAGCCCTCTTTGAGTTCTTGGTGGAGCCTTTGACTTACTATGTGTATGATGATCCCGATACAAGTATAATATGTCATATCATTGGATTAGAATCTCCACCTTATGGAAAGATATATACCTATCTTAAACACAATAAAATTCCTCTTGATTTGTTTAGCAACCAAAAATGTACCTTTCTCCATCAAGCCTCTCATTATATCTTAATTTTTGACACCCTATATTGGCGAGGTCTTGATGGTACTCTCTTACAATGTGTTGAAAATGATGAAGGTCAAATTTCCTTATGAGATGTACATGAGGGTATTTGTGGCACACATTCGAGTGGCCCTTCCTTAAATAAGAAGATCTTGTATATGGGTTACTATTGGCCCACTATGGAGATAAATGTTGGAGATTTTCTAGCAAGCCAGATTGTTGACTGTATGTTTGTCATTGATGACAACATATGGTAAGCAGCATATGTGGAAGCTTGATGAAGAGAGCCTTGAGCATATGTTGCATGGATATGTTATCAACATGATATCATAGATGTAGAGGTTGATTCTGAGTGATGACAATAATTCAGTTGTTTGTATTAGTGATTTTTCCTTATAGGTCCTAGGAATAGCTCTGTATGTGATTAGTAGTACAGCTTCAATAGAGCCTTGCATATTTATATTTATGTTGTAGAAATTTTTATGATGTTATGTTCATGGATGTAGAGTTAGATATGTAGCACAGGTTGAGTTATCAAGTCTCCAGTTGACAGTCATAGTCTCCTGAGTTTATCTGGTGAAGTTGAGAGTGTTTATATTGTATCAGTAGTTTCATCTATAATCTTGGTATGCATGCTTGGATTTATGTTTAGAGGAGAGTTAAAAATGTTTGGTTAAGAGTGCATGACATGATTTAGTGTGAGAAGGAAGCTGGAGTTAATTTGGTGGAGCCGACTGTGTGAAGCATCACATCTACTCACATGGAGTTGTGTGGTCCTAGTTTATTTTGCGTGCTTAGTAGAGCAGACTCAAATGTTACTAAAGAGTTACATTTTTTTTCTAATATGATTTCAAGGAAGTTCTAATAGGCTAACTTGATTATATCATTTAGAGAAAAATATTTATAGGCAATCATTTGTGATTGCTAGGTATGGCAGACAGTTGAAAGATATGAGTAGAGCAGAGAGTGCGAAGTATTGTGCCATTAATAGAAGGTCTATGTGACAAAGAAGAAAGTCTATGATACTCATTGGAAATGATCAAGACATCATGTCTACCTCGCATTTCACCAAAGATCTAGATAAAGTGTGTATCTATTAAACAGAAGGTTGTAGCCTTCACCCCTTTAAGCAATTTTGTCTCGGACAGTGTGTCCTCACTCCTAACAGGGTCTGACCCTTGACCAAGTCACTGTACTAAATACATTGTAAAGAAAAAATTCTAATAGGGTTGCAATATCTTCTAACATGGATCATGATACACCAATGTAGTTCTTAGTGGGTGTCAATTCCCACCAGGGTTTTTACCTATTTGGGTTTCCCTGTAACCAAAATTTTTGTGTTGTGTTAAGTGTTCTCATATTATGTTTATGGTTAATGTTCTTCTATACTTAATTGGACAAAGAATTGAATCTTGCAGATAATAGATTCACCCCCCCATCTTAGTTATCTCTTGGGACCATTCCTAACAATTGGTATTAGAGCCAAGTGCCTCAGAGAGAAAGTTTAATAATTTTAGGTTGATCAGATGGAATTCTTTAGAAAATAAATTCCTAAGTTTGATGGAGAGAACTATCTTGACTGGAAGAACAAAAATGATTACACAATTGCAGTGCATTTCTTTTGAGATTTTTGAAGTGGCTACTAAAGAAGTTGAGATTCCTTCTTTATAAAATTTTGTAAAGGAAGATGCAACTCTTAAGCAGAAGGATATGTTCACTTCAAATTCTCTTGCCAAAGAAGCCCTCATCAGTGCCTTGTTTGATAGTGAATATCTAGAGATCAAGAAACTAGATAAAGCCTACAAGATTTGGAAGTATCTAGAAGACATGTTGGAAAGAGACATCCAAGCCAAGAATGCACATAGAAATACATGGAATAAAAAGTACAATTCATTGGAGATGATACCTAAAGAGAATGTTAGAGCCTACAATCAAAGGATTAATGAAGCAATTGCTAGAATAAAAAACAATGGTGGAGAAATTTCAAAAGAAGACATTATGGATAGGTTGATGACTACCCTGACACTAGAATATGAGAGAAAAATAAACATCCTTGATGAGACTATGCATTTTTTAGAAAACTTCAAAAGAGAGACCTTAATCAGCAAGATTGTAGCATTTAAGATATCAAGTTTGAAGACAGAGCCTAAAAGTGAAACAACCTTCAAAGCCTTAGTCCATGGTAAGAAATTCTCGAACACCTTTGGTAATTTTGATGATGATGATGAAGAAAAAGCACTAGATGATTTAATTTCTATGATTGCTAAGAGAGAACAGAAAGGGAATGGAAAATATGAAGGTCAATTACCATTCAAATGTTTTTCATGCAATAAGGTTGGTCACTTTGCATCCAAGTGTCCTACAAGAGTTAAGAAGTTCAAAAATAAATACAAGCCTAAGTATACAAAAGAATGTTATTGTATTGGAGATGGAGTATCAGATGAAGAATCAGCTAAGGATGAAATTGGATTCATTTCTCTTGAAGATGAAAAGAGTGCACATGAGTTAGCACTGATTTGACAAGCTGACATCAGGATAGATTTGATCATTGATAGTGGTTTCTCACATCACATGACATGAGAAAAATATAGATTTGTACATTTGGATAGGTACAAAGGCATCAAGGTTAGATTTGGTGATAACACTCCTAAACCTATCATAGGTAGAGGATCCATCACCTTGGATGGAAAGAATAACATTTATGATGTTATTTATGTTGATGGTTTGCAACATAACCTATTGAGTGTTGGACAATTTCTTGACAAAGGATATAAGTTAGAATTCAAAGACAACAAGTGCATCATTAATAAAAAGGAAGGAGAAATGATTGTATCAGGTTCTAAGACTAAAGGTAATGTTTTTCAGCTTAATCCTGAAGCAATTTTTTTTTTTGCTAAAGTAGATGACAACTGGTTATGGCATAAAAGACTATGTCATATCAATTTTGACAATATAGTGAAGATAAGTAATGTTAAGGCTATAAGAGATCTTCCTAGTATTACAAAACTAGTGGATACAATATGTAGGGAATGTGTGATGGGAAAGAATTGAAGGAATTCATTCAGAAGAAAGCATAATTCGATAGAGAAAAAGTTGGATCTAATACATACAAACCTATGTGGACCAACTCAAATAAGATCATACTATGGTGAAAGGTACTTTATTTTGTTTGTTGATGATTATTCTAGAATGATGTGGGTTGCGTTCTTAAAGGATAAGTCAAAAGAATTTGAGAAATTCAAATTATTCAAAGCTAAGGTTGAAAATGAGTTTGGATTAAAGATAAAGTGTCTTAGATCAGATAGAGGAGGAGAATTCACCTCTGACAAATTTTATGAATATTGCATATAACATGGGATAAAGAGATAGCTAAGTGCTCCTAGAACCCCTCACCAGAATGGAATTGTAGAAAGAAGGAATAGGATCATACTTGAAACAGTGCGCACCATCATGATTCAAGGAAAGGTCACACACACCTATTAGAGAGATGCAGTCAATACTACATTCTATACTATCAATGGAATTCAATTGAGGCCAGGTGCATATAAGACACCTTATGAGCTATGGTTTGGGAATGTACCTATAGTGAAATACTTCAAAATCTTTGGAAGAAAGTGCTACATCAAGAGAGATGAAGCCATTGGCAAGTTTGATGCAAGAAGTGATGAATGTATTTTTCTTGGTTACTCTACTTAAAGAAAAGATTATAGATGTTTTTACTTAAGATTGAAGAAGATCATTGAAAGTGCTCATGTTAAGATTGATGAGAAGTTTATAATTCAAGAAAAATATCATGATTATGCACCTATGATTGAAGAAGATCCTAAACCTACCAATAAAGAAATAGTTGTTGAAGAAATGTTTGACAGCATTGATGTATTATTCAATGACCCTGAAACTAGTGATGAAGAATCTTAGAAATCAGATGTGAGAGTCACTCCTAATGTTCCTAAATTCACATCTAGATATCATTCAAAGGAAGACATTATTGGAGATCAGAATAGAAAATTCATGACAAGATCAAAAGAAAAGAGTTCCACAACAAATGAAGAAGGATGTTTACTTTCACAGATTGAACCTTTAAGTGTTGAAGATGCATGTAATGATTCAGTTTCGCATGAAGCAATGAAAGAAGAGCTAGATCAGATAATTAAGAATGATAAATGGGAATTGGTCCCTAGGCCTAGTGATAATAATGTGATTGGAACCAAGTGGATGATGAACTACAACTGATTGACAACCTAATTGAAGAACCTAATTGAAGAACTTCAAGTGATTAGAGATCACTGAACACTGAAATGTTATGTAAGATAATTGAATTAGTTTTATGTTGTCATTAATGTCAACTAGTTTTGATAGTACTTATCATGGAGTTGCAAACATCTAACACATCTATAGAAGAGAAGAGAAAGATGAAGAACCAAGATATCTACATTGAGGAAGATGGTTATGACAAATGAGGATAAGGAATACCTTTGGTAACTTATTGATGAGTCTATGAATTCATATTTTTGACTTGATTATGTTGCATTAATCTATTATGAAGTTGGGAGAAAAATGATACAAAGAAGTGTGGTTGGTTAATGAAGCATTCCTATATATACCGAGCAGTGTAGTGTATACTAAGCACAGTATAAACTGAGCTTGTGTTCACCAATGCATTTCTTTGTTAACTGAGTATAGAAAAAAGAACTAAATGATTAGTTTAGCTGACAAAAGTTGATGAGTTGTAAAGTGTATGATCACGGAGTGGAAAGATAAAGTTTTTATGAGATCAATGGCTAGAAAAATTCAAGGAAAATCTAAAGGACAAAATTGAAATGTGTTACTGACACATCATCCAAGGAAGGTTGAAGTGGCAAAACCAATGAAGGAGATTAAGTGGCAAAATATGATGGATGAAAAGAAAATGGTTTACTTGTCTATTTAATAGACCAGGGTTTCATTATGAAACTTATGATGGAGGAAAGAATACTGTAGAGATATCGTGTTAATAAGCTTCATGCATGCCTGATCAAACTGGTTAAGGAGAACCGAACTGCAGAGATTACCGAGCATCAAAAAGCTATAATCGAGAGATAGTAAGTTACTAAATATTGTTGAACATAATTGATATATTGATCAGAGGATTTGAATGAGCATAATATAGATATTTACATCTGCAAATCAAGTTGTATTGTAATTAGATCACCTATTGTTATAGTTTAACCATTATAATCAGATAAATCTCTTAACTGAGTAGACTTGAAAGTCTTGTAATGTCATTCATAAAATGTACATTTGTTATCCTGTCAACCCCATAGTGAATGCTGGTTGGATGATAAAGGTTAGTGTTAAATCCTCTAACAAGGTCACACCTTACAGTGTGTTTTGTAACCTTTAACAAGGTTGGGTCTTCACCGACCTCACTTTAGAAGAGTGAACAATTTTTGGGTTGCTAGTCCCAGGAGGTTTTTCCCTTTATAGGGTTTCCATGTTAAATCTCTTATGTCATGTGTTGATTGTGATGATTGTTGGATATCATAATTTACATGTTGCATATTTGATTTGATCGGTAGTTACTATAAGTTATTAACTGGTAATCAGTAAAAGCACAAAAAATTTACTATTCTATGTTATCAAGCTGCAAAAATTTGTTTAAATTGTTTTTGGATATACATTTTGTATTTGGGATTGTGGATTACTGATTCACCCCCCTCTTAGTTATTCGAACAATTGGTATCAGAGCATATTGGTTTCTTGGAATAGATTTTTAAGGACTTCAGCATAAAGATCACAAAATGTATAAGAGGGATGTGCCAAAGATGAACAAGGACAACTTTACAATATGGAAAAGCTGAATGAAACTGTATATTTGGAATTGGGAATTCTTCCCTCACACTATTAGAGAATGGCTACATTGCACTATCCACTGGACCTTTGACTCTAGATCAGCTAAGAGATAGACATGAGCATAACATTACTATGATGGAGATTGTTGCTGCTTTAACAGATGTCAAGTTTGAAGATATCAAAGATTGCACTACTACTAAGGATATGTGGGATAACCTTGCTCAAGTTTATAGTGGTGATACAAATGTCAAGAGAGCCATAGCTGAAATTTTAAGAGGAAGATTCAATGATATGAAGATGAAAGAAGGAGAAAACATTGTGCAGTATACAAACTGAATAAAGGAGGTAGTTCATGCTATCAAAGGATCTGATGGTGTTATTGATGAAGACACTATGGTAAGAAAAATTCTAATGACTTTCTTGCCTATTTATGCAATCAGAATATCTGTAATACATGAAAATAGGTCAGCACCTAACAATACTCTCACTCTTGATAATCTAATTGGAAAACTTATGACTTTTGAACTGAACAACTATGATAATAGTGTTGTACCGACTGTTGAATCTTCTTTTATGACTTCTATGAAGATTAGTAAGTCTAGTAGTAGAAATAATAAGGATGATAGTGATAAAAATACTAATGATGAGCTTGATGACCTTGAAGATCTTATGGCCAGGAGATTACCTAAAGGAAAAAGTAGATATAGAGGCAAATTACCTTTAGCATGTTTTAACTACAAAGAAGTTGGTCATATTACTACTAGATGTCCAAATTGGAAGGAAGATGATAGAAGCAAGGACTAATTTGGTGAAGGAAGCTATGGGAGAAGAGGAAACATAGGTTACTGACACTACAACAGAGACAACCAAGACAACAGTGATAAAGGAAAAAAGGTATGTTACATTGCTAAAGAAAATGAATCTGATTCTAATTTAGATGATGATGTAGAAGTTGTATTTGTTGCTATGAAGGATGATTCTGAGGAAGAAGAAAGGTATGTAGAAACATCACTGATTTCTAAGGTTAGTCAAAATGATACATGGATCATAGATAGTGGCTATACACATCACATGACTGGTGATGAAGAAAAAATTGATCCTCTTGAACAATATAATGGAGGATCTATAAAAATAGGTAATGATACACCTTGCATGGTTAGAGGAAAGGGATCCTTGCTGATAAATGATAGAATCCAATGTGATAATGCTTATTAGGTAGAAGGACTAAACTATAATTTGCTAAGTGTGGCACAACTAAACAATTCAGGTCACCGAGTAGCTTTTGAGAGCAAGAAAGTAAAAATATTTGATGATGGAGGAAGAATTGTTGGAACAGGAGCACAATCGAAAGGTAACTTGTTTATTTTGATAATGAAAATTCTTCTTGTTTAATGATGAAAAATGAAGATGCTTGGTTATGGGATAAAAGGTTATGTCATGTAAACTTTGACAAAATGATTAAGATCAGTAAAAAGAAAAAGGTTAGAGGTCTGCCTAACTTATCTAAGTCTAATCATTTTATGTGTCATGAGTGTTAGAAAGGTAAAATGACAAAATCTAGTTTCAAAAGAAAAGATTATTCAACAAAGAAAATACTTGAGTTAGTTCACACCAACCTGTGTGGTCCCATGAGAACTCAGAGTTATTATGGTGATAGATACTTCATTTTTTTTGTTGATGATTATACTAGATTGATGACTATCATGTTCTTGAAAGAAAAATCAAAGGCATTTAAGATGTTCAAGTGGTTTAAAGAAAAAGTAGAGAAAGAAACTGGTAAAGAATTGAAATGCCTAAGATCTGACAGAGGAGGTGAATTTATTTATGATGAATTTACTAACTATTGTAATGAGCATGGTATAAAAAGATAGGTCTCTACACCAAGAACACCTCAGAAAAATGGAATTGTTGAAAGGAGGAATAGGTCAATAGTTGACTATGCAAGAACACTGATGATAGAGAAATATGTTTCTTAGACATACTAGAGAGAGGCAGTTAACACAAATGTTTATGTTTTGAACCAAGTACAGTTGAAGGACACTAAAAAAACACCCTATGAGTTATGGTTTGGACACAAACCCACTATAGATTATTTCAAAATTTTTGGATGCAAATGCTTTATTCTAAAAGATGAAAGAAATGGAAAGTTTGACTCAAAAGGTGATGAAGGGATATTTCTTGGGTATTGCACTAAAAGAAAAGCATATAAGTGTCTAAATAAAGTTACAAATAAAATGATAGAAAGTGCTATTGTCAGGGTTGATGAGTTTGATGACAAGAATGTAGAAGAAATAAAAAAGGAACTGAAAGACTAATGTAGATTCACATACATTAAACAACCAAAGTATTAACCAAAGCTGCAGATAGTGACAACCAGTCAGTAGGAAAACAACATTGAGGAATAGTAAAGAGAAACTAAGAGCAGGAAGGACCTACTGAGCAAGCAAATGAACCTGAATAGGATGAACAAGAAAGAAGAGATCAGATAATGGAAAGATTTGTTAGAAGAAATCATCTTGAGAACCAAATCATCGGTGACAAGCAAGCTAGCATACAAATGAGAAGTAAATCAAGACAAGGTACATTCTTAGTTTGTGAATATGAATTAAAAAAGGTTAAAGTTGCATTGGAGAATGAAGAATGGATAAATGCAATGAATGAAGAGATTGAACAAATAGAGAAAAACAAGACATGGACCTTAGTACCTAGACCTAAGAATAAGAATGTTATCGGTAGTAAGTGGATCTTCAGAAACAAGCTAAATGAAAATGGAGAGGTTACAAGGAATAAAGCCATACTAGTTTGCAAGGGGTATGCACATGAGGAAGGAATTGACTATGGTGAGACCTTTGCACCTGTGGCTAGACTAGAAGGAGTTCAAATGTTACTGGCCTATGCAGCACATAAGAAATTTAAAGTTTATCAAATGGACATTAAGTCTACATTTTTGAATGGGATACTTGAAGAAGAAGTCTACATAGAACAACCAGAAGGGTTTGTTGATCTAGACAAGAAAGACATGGTATTTAGATTACATAAAGATTTATATGGTTTGAAGCAAGCACTGAGAGTCTGGTATGAAAGGCTGCATACTTATATGTTAAGTATTGGATTTGTTAGAACTAGTGAGAACAACAAATTGTACATGAAAGGAGATATTGATGATACTATTCTAATTGCTGAAATATTTGTGGATGATATTATCTTTGGAGGATAAGATCCCATATATAAATCATTTGTTGATGAGATGAGAAAATAGTTTGAAATGTCTATGTTTGGAGAGATTAAGTTCTTTCTAGGACTACAGGTTATTCAATAGAATGATGGGATATTCATCACACTATCCAAGTATATAAAGGAAATACTGAGAACATTTGGCATGGAAGATGCTAAATGAGTTGGAACACCAATGGTCATAGGCTACAAATTGACTAAAGAGGATGAAACTATAGAGGTGAACCATACACTATACCGATCTATGATTGGTAAGTTAATGTATGTAGTACATAGTAGACCAAGTATAACACATGCAGTGGGGATTGTTGCTAGATTTTCTACAAATCCTAGGGAGTCACACATGATTGCTAAAAAGAGAATCTTAAGATACCTAAAGAAAATAGAGGATTATGGATTATGGTATCCTAAGGAAGGCAAGTTTGAACTTAAAGTATACATTGACGCTGATTGGGCTGGAAATGTGGATGATAGAAAAAGCACAACCAGAGGATAATTTTTCTTTGGTGAAAGACTTGTTACCTAGACAAGTAAGAAGCAGTCTTGTATTTCCCAGTCTACAACTAAAATAGAGTATGTTGTTGATGCTACAAACTGTTCAAATATTGCATATATCAAGCAAGTGTTGGAAGGAATGAATGAGGTAATCACTGAGCCGATGATTATATATTGTGACAACACTAGTGCTATAAACATTTAAAAGAATCCAGTGATGCATTCAAAAACAAAGCACATATCTATCAAGTGTAACTACTTAAGAGAAAAAGTACTGGAGGAGCAAGTGAAGCTAGAATTTATTACATCTAAAGAGAAACTTGCTGACATATTTATTGTATCATCTTAAAATGGAAGCACTTCCATGATAAGAGTGTTTAGCCCTCCGAGTAAGTAGTCTGGGGTCATGTTAAGCATCTTGATTGGGTCTTTGCATGTATCTAGCTTTTCCCCCTCTTCTGCTTCCCTTTGCACCCATTTTTCACTTCATATCTGCATTTCCTGGCATTCTGGGCTGGGGTCCTGAGGTTTTTAACCTCAAGGTCAAAGTTGACCTTGAGGCTCAGGGTCGACCTTGACCCTAACCTAGGGTAGAGTTGACCTCGTCCCTGACCCCTAGTTCAAATTTCAAGTTTTTTTGATTTCTGGGCATTGGGTTTCAGAAAGATTCTTTTCCCACCTCTGGGTCAGCCATTTCTAATGTTGGAATGGTAAATCCTTAAATTGCATTTAATATGGGTCAATTTCTAAGGCTTAAGGTTAATTGGGATTTAATTCCCCAATGTCAGTCTTCTCTAGAGGTTTGTGCCTTAGTTCACTATAAAAGGAAGCCTTCCTCTCTCATTTTCTCCATCCCATCTCTCAATCAAGTTTTCATGTGCAATTAGTTTCAAGCATTCAAGAAAGCCTTCAAGCATTCATCCATCAAGGAGATCCATTGTTAGCCATTGAAGGATTCAATCTCTTTGGAGCTCCCTTGAAGATCCATCCATCTACATTCATCCAAGCCTCCGCATATGCAAAGATCTATTCAAGATTGGTGTTGAAGATCAAATGTCATTGATTTGAAACATCCTACATTCATTCTACATCCATTGAAGCATCCCTACTTGTGGATTTGAGGATTCGAATCCTCTACAAGGACTTCAACATAAGCAATGTAAATTGTTTCATTTGCTTTATTTATGCACATTATATTTCAATTCAATTTCAAGGTTAATTCCTAAATTGGGCTTTGACCAAGGAAAACCCCCCTTACAAACAACAAAACCCCCTTTTTCTCGCAAGTACAGGTGCAAAATTTTGGATCTGAGATCGGATTCGGATACCCTTTTTGGTGAACTTCTAAGATATGCAAAAAAAATCAAAGTCGACCTTCAAAATAAGAATGTAGCCTTTGACCTTTTATGAGGGTCAAAGAATACCTATTGTCAGAAAGATAAAAGTTTTCTAGGTTTTCTTCATCTCAGCGTTTCCAGTTTGAAACAAGTTGTAGAATTACCTGAAAGTACACATAGACATTAGAAATTGGCATTTTCTAGATTTTCCCTATTTTGAGGTTAATATTTGTATTTCAATTATTTTAGATTTCAAGTACAATTCCATTATAGGGAAGTATAAGGTTTTCTTCCTTCTTCATATTCTCTATAGATTGATTCAATTGTGCATTAACCTTTTAGTTGATCAAATTGGATCTCTCCCTTGGGAATTTGGATTTAGAAGTGGATCTCATATTTCCCTGATATATTACATTCAATAGTGGTGATTCCATTTTAACCCTATTCATTTTGGTGAACCCACCATACTTACTCTCCTTTCTTTTGTTGAATTGGATGCCCTATTGTGTTTTGTGGTGTTAGGTTTCCTTTTATCTTTTGGTATTAGATTTCTCTTTTGTGATAAATCTTGCATGCTAATTAGATTTCAAAAATACAAAAATCTTCATGCTTTATGTGTTCTTAGTTTAGTTCATTTGCATTACATTGGCTTATGAGCTTTACTACTACTAGTCCTACTTATAACATTCTGGCTAGAAGAAGTCATAGACTCATGGTTGCCTTTGATCCTAAATCTTCCTCTCCTTTCCTTAGGATCCTAGATGATAATTTGATTCTTCATGATTCCAATCCTACTATGGAGCAAAAATATTTCACTCATCTCATGATGAGGATGACACTTTAAGAGTTCCTCCTGAACAAGACCAAAAAATTTCAATTGAACTTGATAAAATGGGTAATTGTCTTATCCAAGAGAACCATAATCAAGATTCTATTCAAGCTATAGAGGCTCTTAAGAAAGTTCTTCATGATAGTGATCAAGGTGTTAACCTCTTTCATGGTATTACTCACCTCGTGCATTCAAATGTTAAACCTTTAGCTCAAGAAGCTCAAGATTTAGGGTTGATTCCTCCTATCACTAGTGTTGAACCTCCTAATATTTTACCCAGTATTCCTACCTATACTCCTCCTTTGGTGACTATGACGATTCCCTCTATTCCTATGAGTGTTCCTCATGTGTCCCTTCCTACATCAAAACCTTCATATCATAATGTTCTATTTACTTATTCCAATCCACTTTCAACTGTAGTTCCTAGTGTTCCTCCAGTTGTGTCTTCTATTCCTGCAACTTCTTACACTTTACCTAGTGTGTCTAATGTTTCTATTCCTCCTATTTCCTCTAATGATTCAACAATCATTAGTTTGGCTCAAACTGTGTCATCCTTACAACAACAACTTGGTTCCTTAACTCAAAACAAGTTTAGTATTCCTACATGTGACATGGGAAGTCCTTTATCCTTGGATATTATTCATACTCCTGTTCCTCAGCAAGTGGATATGCCTCATCTTGAGAACTGTAATGGAAAAGAAGATCTTTTTCATCATGTTAAAACATTCCAAATCCTTTGTAGTGATTATGCTCATGACCATAGGATTTTAGCCAAACTATTTGCTAGAACCTTCTGTGACAAGGCCTTACAATGGTATTGTTCCTTGCCTCCTTATTCTATTGATTCCTTTCCAAAACTTTCTAATACTTTTATTCAACAATTTCAAAACAACATTGGCCCGCAAGTGTCTTTGACTGATTTGATGCATTGTAAACAAAGTGCTAAAGAAAAATTAATTGAATTTATTGGTATATTTAAGCATTTGCATGCTCGGATTTCCTATCCTGTTCCTGATATTGATATTCAACGTATGTTTATTTCAAATTTGCAAAAGGATATTAGAGATAAGATTCTACTTACTGAATTTACCTCTTTTCAACAACTTTGTGCAGCGCTTCATCATTATCAATTACAAGTGAGTCAATTTGAGAGAAACACTCCAATGGCTCATGTTCTAGTTGATAAGAGTGATGCTACTCCTAATATAAACAAATTTCAAAAATTCAACAACTATGTCAAGATAAACTAACAAGCGGATGTAGTTAGTGATCAAGTTGTTGTTGCATGTCACAATGCCACTTTTGCATCCACTACTTTTTTATTAAATCATACATTTACTCCTCTTTCTAAATCTTTAAATGCTATTATGAATAGGTTGTTAACTACTAATATGATTACTTTACCTCCTATTTGACCTCTTTTACCTGCTACAATTGCATCTAAATCTTTTGATCAAAATTATTTTTGTCAATATCATCGTCAGAATGGTCATGATACTGAGAAGTGTTATTCTTTAAAACATAAGGTTCAAGACTTAATTGACTCTAATGCCTCATCTATTGATAATCTTGATGGTAGTGGAAACAAATCTATCTCTCCTCTTAATCAAAACCTTCAAATCTATACAAATCCTTTACCTATGCATGATACTAATACCATTGCTCAGCCATCTGCTATGGAAATTTTGTATGATTCAAAGATGGATGATCTCAATCATGTTGTTAATCAAGTGGAGCATGTTGGTCAATTTGTATCTCCACCTCAAATTCAACCTCAACCTTAGATTCAACCTTAAGTTCAATCTCAACCTCGACCAAAACCTAAGCCTAAATTGAAAACTCAACCTAAAGCTCAACAAAAACCTAAGAATAAAAGACCTCAGGAACTCTTGATTACCTTTGATGACTCTGAGACTATTAAAGCTCCTGATTGTCCCCTTTACATTTATGCTAGGATTTCTCAGAAACCTACTCATGGTTGTCTGGTTGATCCTACATCCTTAGTCAATGTTATTACTGAAGAAAATATTTTTATGAAAAGTGTACAATGTGATTCTTATGATACATCAGATGTGTGGATTCAAACTTGTAGTGGTTTTCTTTATCCATCATTTGGTTCTATTACTTTAAAGGTGGAACTTTGTGGAAAAATTGTGAACACTACCTTTATTATTGTTCCTACTTCTGATCAATTTCAATTTAAGCTAGGTTTGCCTTGGTTGAATGCCATGCATGTTGTTGCTTCACCTATCTAGAAGTGTCTTAAATTCATTCATGATAAAGAAGTGAAGATGGTTAATCATAGTTTATATCAACCTTCTAGGCCTAGGGATTGTGCTGCTCTTGATTTCTTTTGGCCTTCATTACCTAATTCATGTCCTCCTCGACCTGATAATCTTTTCCGTTCATAAAAAGATTATAAACATCACAAGATTCTTGAATTAAGCATACCTCCTAGGGATCTTAATCATGGTAGTTTTCCTATACCTTTTATACCTCCTTTAACTATGGCTTCTAGTTTTGTTAATCAAGTTCCTTCTATCGCTCTTCCTAAAGAACTTGTGAAAGATCCTATGATTGTTCCTCCTATTGATCTTCCTAAAGAACCTGTGAAGGATCTGGTAATTTTTCCTCCTAGTTCTCAACCTATTTCAAATAAATCAAAATGTAATTGATCTACCAATGAACATCATAAAAAGTTTCATGCTCATGCTAAAGCTCGTAATTCTATTCTTCAAAGATCTCTACCTTCTTTAGATAAATATATGCATGATGTGTTAGAAGAAGTTGTTCCTAATAATGGTGTTAAGAGGCATGATTATGATGATTCTATTCATATCTTAGATCCTATTTTGATTAATTTTGATGAATAAGATACTCTTGATGATATTGATGATGTTAATGATGGATATGAGACTATTGACATTGACATTTATTTACCTAATATGCTTTCATCACAATTAACTCTTACACCTAGTGTCAAACATTGTGATTCTCAAGAGGATCCTTGTTTGGAATTGGCTATCATTCCTACTATGTTGGATATAGTCCCTCTTGCAAGTTACCCACCTTCCCTAAATGATATACAATGAGATGAGGAGACTAGACAACATGCTTGATCGACTTTTCCTTCATGGTAGCTTTGTTGTGTGTTTACCTACTATATTGTGTTTCTCACATAATGTGTTTGCTAAATATTGTTAGATTCTTTTATACGATCCTTATTACTTAGTTGGTACATAGTGATGAAGGAATCAAAACTATTGTTCAAATTCCTCTATTTGTATCTCTATTCTTCTATGTGTTGTTCAATGTTATGTTGTAACTGTGCTATTGTTCGTAAATATTTCCTTGTGTAATCTACCTAGATTCAAGACGTGGTAGCACTAATTATTTTCGGTCTCTAGGTCATGGTCTGAAAAGATTCTCCTTTGTATATCTTATGTGATCTTTCCTCCTTTTTGATCATAGTTCTACTTTCTTTGGGGAATGATGTCAATTCATTTGCAATAATATCATATATATATTATCTTATGATCATACTGACCCTGTGGTAGGTAGATCCCTTATGTGTTCTCTATATGTTTCTATGATATTTCCCTTGATTTGTCTTTGTCTAGGGGCATCTCAATGTGGAAACATAATTAGTGGAGTTGTTTATGTTTCCATTAAAGTGATTGCTCCTATTAAAGTGTCAGAAATGACTTTAACGTCGGGGCATATGTTCTACTCACCTATTTCACACACACACTTTTTGATATGCACATATTTTTCAAGATACTTTTCTCCCTTTTTGGATTAATAACTAATCCTTAAAGCATGTATTTATATTTTAGGATCTCTTGATCCCTCCAGTTTCAAACATACATATATATTTTTATCCCTTAAGGTTGGAGGTGTCCTTAAGATTGGATCTCTTTTGTTTTTGGTTTTATTCTTATGGAATAAAATAATCCTAAGGATGAATCCTTGATGGGTTGACTAGTGAGTAGCCACATTCACTAGGTGGTTCAATTCCATCTTTCCAATGTCGCCATTTCCTTGTGTGGTTCACAATGGGACATAAGTTCTGATTGGGCAAGGTAATCACACCCTCTTTCTCTCTCTAGAGATGTCTCTCTTATTGTGATATGGGAGTCAACGAAGACTTGAATCCCTAGGGGCTTAAGGTTTCTCTTTGTCCCTTAGATTACAATAAGATTATCTTTTCATTCTGATCTCCTTTACCAAGAGTTTGCATTGAGTCCATACTCTTGCTAAAGTGGGGGCTAAATGTATCATCTTAAAATGGAAGCACTTCCATGATAAGAGTGTTTATCCCTCCCAGTAAGCGGTCTAGGGTCATGTTAAGCACCTTGATCAGGTCTTTGCATGTATCTAGCATTTCCCCCTTGTTCTGCTTCCCTCTGCACCCATTTTTCACTTCATATATGCATTTCCTAGCATTCTAGGCTGGGGTCCTAAGGTTTTTGACCTCAATGTGAAAGTCAACCTTGAGGGTCAAAGTTGACCTTGACCCTAACCTAGGTTAAGGTTGACCTCGTCCTTGACCCCCAGTTCAAATTTTAAGTTTTTCTAATTTTTGGGCATCGGGTTTCTAAAAGATTCTTTTCTCACCTTCGGGTCGGCCATTTTGGGTTTCAGAATGGTAAATCCTTAAATTGCATTTAGTATGGGTCCATTTCTAAGGGTTAAGGTTAATTGGGATTTAATTCCAGAATGTCAGCCTTCTCTAGAGGTTTGTGCCCTAGTTCACTATAAAAGGAAGCCTTCCTCTCTCATTTTCTCCATTCCATCTCTCAATCAAGTTTTCATGTGCAAGAAATTTCAAGCATTCAAGAAAGCCTTCAAGATTTCAAGTGTTCAAGCATTCATCCATCAAGGAGATCCATTGTTAGCCATTGAAGGATTCAATCTCTTTGGAGCCCCCTTGAAGATCCATCCTTCTACATTCATCCAAACCTCCTCATATGCAAAGATCTATTCAAGATTGGTGTTGAAGATCAAATGCCATTGATTTGAAACATCCTACATTCATTCTACATCCATTGAAGCATCCCTACTTGTGGATTTGAGGATTCAAATCCTCTACAAGGACTTCAACATAAACAAAGTAAATTATTTCATTTTCTTTGTTTATGCACATTATATTTGTTAGGAATAAGGTGTCTCAACCTTGTATTTTTCCTTACATTTGTTATTTTCTAAATGTTAGCACTTTGGACAATGTGTAAGGTGATCATGACTGAAACGGTTACGACGCATTCCTATGACGGTCATTAATATTTGTAAGAGATATTTGTGAAAGATTCATTGATGGGTGAAGACATGCAAGACATGTGGCAACTGATAAAGCTGAGTACTATACACTTTTCTGCAACCGTGGGGTTCCTATTTTCTCAGAAAATGGTAAAACCCTAATATGGCTATTCTTTGGAAGTTTCCCTAAAAAGTGAAGCACATTATATAAGCATTATTTTTTAGGGTTGTGAATTCCGATGAGAAGCGAGTTTATTTTTGGAACATTTTTTTTCTGCCAGATTTGTCTTCAAGTGTTTATGATCTTCTAAAAGAACTTGCATTGCAAGTGTATTGTAAACTGTAATAGTTTTGATTAATACAGTGTGCAATTTTTGGAGTGCTATGGTTTTTACCGAAAGGTTTTCCCCAGGGTATATCTTTATGTCATTCTCTTTTTCTATGTATACATGTTATTGCAGCAACATCTAATATAATTGTATTATCATTCTGTAATTGATAAGGGTTAAATCTGAATTTGCATGATCCTCTCCTTAGGAGTTTAGTGTAGGGAACTATTTTCTGCACACTTAATTTCCTTTCAATATTTCAATTCAATTTCAAGGTTAATTCTTAAATTAGAGTTTGACCAAGGCAAACCCCCCATAAAAAAAAAACTCCCTTTTTCTCATAGGTTGAGGTGCCGAATTTTGGATCTGAGATCGGATTTAGATACCCTTTTTGGTGAACTTCCGAGATCTATGAACAAAATCAAAGTCGACCTTCAAAAAAATAATGTAGCCTTTGACCTTTTATGAGGGTCAAAGACTACCTACTATCGAAAAGATAAAAGTTTTCTGGTTTTCTTTGTCTCGACATTTTCAGTCTGAAACAGGTTGCAGAATTACCCGAAAGTACACACAGACATAAAAAATTGGTATTTTTTAGATTTGCCCTATTTTGAGGTTAGTATTTGTATTTCAATTATTTTAGATTTTAAGTACAATTCCATTATAGGGAAGTATAAGGTTTTCTTCCTTCTTCATATTCTCTATAGATTGATTCGATTGTGCATTAACCATTTGGTTGATCAAATTGGATCTCTCCCTTGGGAATTTGGATTTAGAAGTGGATCTCATATTTCCCCCATACATTACATTCAATAGTGGTGATTCCATTTTAACCCTATTCATTTACAAAGCCTCTACCAAAAGATACATTTGAATACTTGAGGACTAGACTTGGGGTCTGTCCCCTATCTACCAGTCACTAATGTGATCTGGAGGTTGCATCAGCCTAATCTTATGAAAAGATCATTCATGTTGATGCAACAGAGTTCACACTTTGGATTTCTATCTAAGGTTGTTAAATATTTGAGAAACTGGTGGCATAATCAGTATATAGAAGATACAGTAAATGTACAGGACAACAAAGAGTTACTTGGTTACTACAAGAGCTATATGTTTATTTGTTTCTTTGGTATTCTTGTCAAAGGGAGAGATAACTAGTATTATAATTGAGGATAATACAAGAACATCTTTCTTAGGGAGAGACAATCTGAGAAGATAAAGGGAGATAAACGGAAGGAACCTGAGAGCTGCTAAAGATCATATCTGTAGAAGATAGTTTGCATTTGCAAAGCTATTATGTAATGTAGTGATTAAACATATTAAGCTAAGGGAGAGCTTATCGAGCTACAACATTTGTTTATAGAGTTGTAGAATACATGTTTGGTATGTGTATGGTATACTTCATATTTCTTGAGTTTCCATTAATGCCAAAGGGAGAGATTGATGAACTACAACTGATTGAGAACCTGATTGAAGAACTTCAAGTGATTAGAGATCACCAAACATTGAACTGTTATGTAAGATAATTGAATTAGTTTTATGTTGTCATTGATGTCAACTAGTTTTGACAGTACTTATCATGGAGTTGCAAACATCTAACACATCTGTAGAAGAGAAGAGAAAGATGAAGAACTGAGATATCTACATTGAGGAAGATGGTTATGACAGATGAGGATAAGGAATACCTTTGGTAACTTATTGATGAGTCTATGACTTCATATTGTTGACTTGATTATGTTGCATTAATTTTTTATGAAGTTGGGAGAAAAATGTTACAAAGTAGTGTGGTTAGTTAATGAAGCATTCCTATATACACTGAGCAGTGTAGTGTATACCAAGCACAATATAAACCGAGCTTGTGTTCACCGATGTATTTCTTTGTTAACCGAGTATGGACAAAAGAACTAAACAATTAGTTTAGCCAACAGAAGTTGATGATCTGTAAAGTGTATGATCACAAAGTGGAAAGATAAAGTTTGTTACGAGATCAACGACTAGAAAAATTCAAGGAAGATCTAAAGGACATAATTAAAATGTGTTACTAACACATCAGCTGAGGAAGGTTTAAGCAGAAAAACCAATGGAGGAGATTAAGCGGCAAAATATAATGGATGAAAAGAAAATGGTTTACTTTTCTATTTAAGAGATTGGGGTTTCATTATGAAACTTATGCTAGAGGAAAGAACATTGCAGAGATATCATGTGAATAAGCTTCATGCATGTCTGATCAAACTAGTTAAGGAGAACCGAACTATAGAGATTACCGAGCGTCAGAAAGCTATAACTGAGAGACAGTAAGTTACTGAATATTTTTGAATAGAATTGATATATTGATCAAAGGATTTGAATGAGCATAATATAGATCTATACATCTGCAAATCACATTGTATTGTAATCAAATCACCTACTATTACAGTTTAACCATTGTAATCAGATAAATCTCTTAACCAAGTAGACTTGAAAGTCTTGTAATGTCATTCATAGAATGTACATTTGTTACCCTGTCAAACCCATAGTGAATGCTAGTTGGATGATAATGGTTAGTGTTAAATCCTCTAACAAGGTCACACCTTACAGTGTGTTTTGTTACCTTTAACAAGGTTGGGTCTTCACCAAACTCACTTCAGAAGAGTGAACAATTTTTAGGTTGCTAGTCCTAGGTGTTTTTTCCCTTTACAGGGTTTCCATGTTAAATATCTTGTGTCATGTGTTGATTGTGATGATTTTTGGATATCATACTTTAAATGTTGAATATTTGATTTGATCAGTACTTACTATAAGTTATTAACTAGTAATCAGTAAAAGAACAAACTATTTACTATTCTATGTTACCAAGCTGGAGAAATTTGTTTAAATTGTTTTTGGATATACATTTTGTATTTGGGACTATGGATAACCAATTCACCCTCCTCTTAGTTATTCTAATAGTGGATATTTAGAAATAAAATGAATGAATATGGAATAGTAGTAAGAAACAAAGCAAGACTAGTATGTAAAGGATATGCGCAAAGAGAAGGAATTGATTATTCAGATACATTTTCCCTTGTAAGAAGATTAGAAGCCATAAAGTTATTTCTAGCCCATGCTACATTCAAATACTTTAAAGTATATCAAATGGATGTCAAGTCAACATTCCTAAATGGAGAGTTGAAGGAAGAAGTATACATAGAGCAGCCTGAAGGATTTACCTTATCAGAAAAACCTAATATGGTATGAAGATTAAAGAAATCCCTCTATGGACTTAAGCAAGCCCTAGAGCATGGTATGAAAGACTTGATGGATATTTGACTAAGATTGGATTCAAGAAAGGACCAAAAGATTTTAATTTATTCATAAGAGAAACTTTTGATGGACTATTGTTAGTTTCTATATTTTTTGATGACATTATCTTTGGTGGCAATGACAAGCTTAGTGCAAAATTTGCTAAAGAGATGCAGAGAAAATTTGAAATGAGTATGATTGGACATATCAAGTACTTCTTTGGATTGAATGTACAGCATATTGACAAATGTATATTCATAAATCAGACCAAGTATGTGAAAGAGATCTTGAAGAAATTCAAGATGGATGATTGCAAGCTAGTAAGTACCCCTATGATAACAGGATGAAAGCTTTCAAAAGAAGATGATTCACCAACAGTAGACATAACCTTGTATAAATCTATGATTGGTAAACTTATATATCTCACTCAAACCAAACCAGACATTTCCAATGCAGTTGATATTGTTGGAAGATTTACAACAGAACCTAAGCAAAGTCATCTCATGGCAGTAAAAAAAATATTTAGATACTTGAATGGAACCTTAGACTATAGTTTATGGTATCCTAATTTAGAGAATGTAGAGCTTCATGTATATACAAATGTAGATTGGGTAGGATGTGTGGATAATAGAAAGAGCACCTCTAGAGGAGCAGTATTCCTTAGAGATAAACTTGTTACCTGGACAAGTAAAAAGAAAAATTATATCTCTTAGTCAATAATAGAAGAAGAATATGTAGCAGTAGCATTAAATTATTCTACAATTGTGTGGATCAAGTAGATGATAAAAGATTTTGGTATTCAGATTGATTAGCCTATTGTTATTCATTGTGATAATACTAGCACTATCAATATGTCAAAGAACCCTCTGATGCATGCAAAGTCAAAACACATTGAGATAAAATATCACTTTTTAAGAGAGAAAGTGGAAGAAAAAGAAGTAAGGGTGGACTGTGAGTAAAAAGAACAACTAGTTGAAATTTTCACAAAACCTTTACCAAAGGATACTTTTGAGCATCTCAGGGAGAAGCTAGGAGTAATTCCCCTCCCTGAATCTGATTAGAGTTTGCAAAAGTGCATCAGTCCTCAGTGATTGATGAATGGTTGACTACTCTACTGACACAAGGGGCCAAAAGGGGACAAACAATGGCACACCCTAATGATCCAGCCTTCTCAACAACACGCGGAAGAAACAAAACACAATAGTGAGAGAGAGAATGCATGATCTTACATTAATTTTCATCAAATAGATTCATGCATGCTGGGTTGTAAGGCCTTCCCAGTTAGGGCCAACTATTACAATGAACTATAGAAGTCCTCAAACATGTGAGGATCTTCTAATGATCTCCAATATACTATCTTCTTATCTCTATATAACTGCCTCCTAAACTACAACCAATCAACTACATTTATACAAGAGTCTACTAAACTGAGTCGGCGTTTAGATCCATAATCAATGGAAGGAATGGTCAAATTTGGGACCACATGCTTCCTAATGATGGATACCAACATTAAAATCCATGATCCAAAATAAATGCACAAGTCAGCTCAAAAGGAACTCAAAAGAAACTACTCAATAAGTAAGGGTGACAGAGCAACAGAAAAGCATCACCGAACACCAGTGAAACAACTGACTGCCCAAGAGATAACTGACCATACCCAGTAACCAAAGGAAACTGTCCAACTACTAACCAAATTAGTCAAAGAAGGAACCAAGCAACATAGACAAACTCCAAAATGTTTTTGGTGACACAGGATTGCCAAGGACCCAAGATGCTCCTACATCAGACACTTGGGGTTATTATGAAATTATTTTTCTGAATCATTTGGTAGGTATGCACTAAGTTGCATCCAACTCAGACTGTGAAATCTATTAACTTTCTTCCATCGGTCTATTCTTCCATTTTACTAGATATTCCATCTATTGTTTTCCTCTTATACTTTTGCCAACTCTTTGCTTCAGGATCTGCTCAACTTCTTCATTCTACTTCTTAGGATACTCTATCGGTACTATCACTTCTTCATCAGGTTCATGATACTCATACAAATCAGAAATGTTGAAAATTGGTGATATATCCATGTCATCAGGTAACTCCATCTCATATGCATTTGCACTATCAAATTTGCTCAAAATCTTGCAAGGTCCAAACTTCTTCATTTTGAGCTTCCCATACGTTCCAATAGGAAATCAACCTTTCTCAAATGAACCATCACTTCATCACCAACATAAAAAGCCTTATGTCTCCTTGATCTATCAGCTCTATCTTTGTATTTATGATTACTCTCTTCCAGCTTCAGCTTCACATCTTCGTGCAAAGTCTTCATGTACTCAGCAAATTTTACTCCTTCAGCACTTCTCTTACTTTCATTAGCAATGTCTCTCAAATTAGATATACCTCTCAGCTGTGTTCCATTCACAATCTCAAATGGTGTTTTTCTAGTACTCCTATTCATTAAATTATTGTATGAAAACTTTACTTGAGCCAATATAGAATCCCAATTACTTGGTGTGTCTCCAACTAAACATCTCAAAAGATTTCCCAAAATTCTATTCACAACTTCAGTCTATCCATTGGTTTGTGGGTGAAATGTAGAACTATATTTCAACCCAGTGCCAAATTTCTTTGAAAGGGTCTTCGAAAAGTATCCAACAAATTTACTATCTCGGTCAGATATAATACTCCTCAGTAATCCATGCAATCTGACAATTTCCTTAAAGAAAATATCTGCTACATGTACTACATCTGATGTCTTTCTACAAGGTATAAAATGTGCCATCTTAGAAAATCTATCCACCACAACAAATATAGAATCATTACCTCTTACTATCTTTGGTAAGCCAAGCACAAAATCCATACTGATGTCAATCCAAGGTTTCTTAGGTACAACAATTGGTATATACAATCCAATATCCTAATTTACTCCTTTTGCAACTTGACAAATTCCACAACTTTTCACAAATTTCTGAACATCTTTATACAATTGCAGCCAAAAGTACTTCTCCTCAAGCAAATTCCATGTTTTATCAATACAAAAATGTCCAGTCAAACCACTACTATGCTTCTCCTTTCTCAAATTAGTTCTCATTATTCCTCTCGGTATACACAACTAAATTCCTTTAAACAACATACCTTCCTGAATAAAATATTCATCCCATTTAGTATCTTGTTGATCTAGAATAGGTGCTCTGCACTTTCTCCATGGCTCAGAAAAATCAAGGTCAAACTCATAAGAATCTCTCATCTCATAAAAACCAAGAACTTCAATTTTCATCTCCGTCATCAAAGATCTTCTTCTACTCAATGCATCAGCAACTTAGTTAGTGACTCTACTCTTATGCTTTATCAAAAATGTGTAACTCTGCAAATACTCAACCCATTTCATATGTCTCTGATTAAACTTATTCTGACTACCTAACTACTATAGATCCTGATGATTGGTATTCAACACAAATTCACTCGGTATCAAATAATGTCTCCATTTCTTTAGTGCTTGAACAATAGCATAGAATTCTTGATCATAAATAGAATATTTCCTTCTAGCATCATTCAAATTTTCACTAAAGAAAGCAACAAGTTTACCTTCTTGAGTCTCAGCTCCATGTGTCCACTTTAATTCAACAACCTTCTGCTTCAAGGTCTCAAAACCTTTTTCAGCTCCATGTGTCCACTTGAATTCTCTTTTGTCTCCTCTCATAGTCTCAGTCATAGCATTACAAATTGCACTGAAATTCCTTATGAACTTTTAGTAAAAACTTGCCAAACCATGAAATGATCTTACCTCACTAGCATTCATAGGTGTAGGCCAATTCAAAATAGCTTCAACCTTTTCAAGATCCATCTTCAAACCATCAGCTGAAATTGCAAATCCCAAATACACAATCTCTTCTTTCATGAATGAACACTTTTTTAGATTTATCAGCAACTTTTCCTCTTTCAACCTTTGCAGAACTTGTCTAACATGCCACAAATGTTCTTCTTTGGTCTTACTAAATATAAGAATGTCATCAAGATATACAATCATAAACTTACACAATAATTTCTTCAAAACTCCATTCATTGGCCTCATAAAAGTACTCGGTGCATTAGTCAAACCAAAAGGCATAACCAACCACTCATATAAACCTTCTTTTGTCTTGAAAGTAGTCTTCCATTCATCACATTCTCTAATTTTGATATGATGATACCCACTTTTCAAATCAATTTTGGTGAAATACTTTGCTCCAATCAAACTATCCATTATATCATCCATTCTTGGTATAGGAATCTTATACTTCACTATTATCTTATTGATTGCTCTGGACTCAGTACACATTCTCCATTCTCGATTCTTTTTTAGTGCCAATACAATAGGTACTACACAAGGACTAAAGCTTTCTTTGATCAAACCTTTCTCCAGGAACTCTTGAATCTGTCGGTTCAATTCCTGATTCTTGGTAGTTATTAGCTGATGAGGTGCCTTATTTGGTAAACTAGCTCCAGGGATTAGATCCATAAAATGATCAATGCTTCTTTTTGCTGAAAAACCATCAGGTACATTATTAGAAATGATATCACTAGAATTGGTGAGTAACTTATCAATCTCCTTAGGAACACTATCCTCTATTTTCTTACTCAGTTTGTTAGGAATTACAACAAAACATACATCATTCCTTTTCAAAGAGTTAACAAAATTTCTTCCCTCCATCACACAAACTTTCATAGATGTGAAAACATTACTAATAGGTTCTTCCATCAATGGTAACAAGATTTGTTTCTTTCCATTAGCCACAATAGTATACTTATGCAATCTCCCATCATATATAGCATGTCTATCATATTGCCGAGGTCTACCCAACAAAATATGACAACAATCTATGGGCATGATATCACATAACACCTTATCATAGTACTTTCCAATCTTCAAATTCACATAACATTGTTCACTTACCAAGAATGTATGCTCATCTTTGATCCATGAAATCCGATAGGGCTTCAGTTGTGCCAACCTTTCCAACTACAACTTTGTGACCATCTCTTCAGATGCTAGATTCTTTGAGCTACCACTGTCAATGATTACCTTCCAAAATTTGTCAGAAACTCTACATATGGTTTTGAACAAACTTTTACTTACCAGATCTTCCTTTTCTCTTTCATTCCACAATGCTCTCCTTACCATCAAGTTATTTTCTTATTTAGGTTCATTCAATGAATCTTCTTGCACCAAAGCATTTCTAATGCTATCAACCTTCTTACTTGCATGTGTACATTCAAAAGATCTATGCCCTTCTCTGTAATTGTAACAAGTTCCTTGAAAACTTCCTCTGCTATAACCACCTTGGTAGTTACTACCTCTCCCTCTAGATAAACTTTCACCTTTCCACTTGGTCTTACCTTTGTCCAGATTTGTCTTTTCTGGTTTAGATCTACCATTTTAACCATTAGATCTACCTCTTCCTCTAGGGAATCTACCACCTCAACCTCTTTGCCTCTGCTCATGTCTCTTGTTCAATTTCTCCTCAACTTTCAATGCAAATTGATAAGCCACTTCAATGCTCTCCAACTTGACCAAACTAATTTCATCTTGGATGGAAACTCTCAAACCATTTAGGTATCTAGAAATTCTTTGCACATCATCTTCATCCTATCCAGATCTAATATCTAATCTATAGAATTCCTCAGTATATTCTTTTACCAAACTATCTTTCTACCTTAAAGTTTGCATTTGCCAAACTAGGTTAATGTGATAATCACAAGGTAAGAACTTTCCTTTCAATTTATTCACCATTTTATTCCATACCTTGATTTTGTCTTTTCCTTTCCTCTTCCTATCCAGTTGTAGATGTTCCCACCATAAGGATGCATGAATTTTCAAATTTGTTCTTGCAATCTTCACTTTCTTGTCTTCAGGAATGTTTTCATACTCAAAATACTTTTCCATATCGGTGATCCAGTCCACCAATTCATCAGAATCCAATTTTCCACCATACTCAGGAGGATTGAAATGTGGTGTAGACTTTAGACTTGTCAAAGCCTTAAAAAATATTTCTTCACCTTGATCCATAACAGGTGCAGGTTCTACATTTGCATGTTCTTTCTCAACTTCATCATCACTAACATCTTCAAGATGTTTTCCTCTTCTTTGGGTTGTTTCAATGGCTTCTAACCTAGCAGTAATATGCCTTAGCATATCTACCAATCCTAGATCTACATCTCACCTCCCATGAACCATCTTGACAACCCTTTGCAATTACAAGTCAGATCACAATCTGCTACCCCACAACAATCAACTAGGGCTTCTCAAGAGGAACCTACAAACCTAGATCCATAGATCTAGATCAAGATCTCACCTTGCTCTGATACCACCTGATATAAGGGAAGCAGCCAAAAGGTTCCAAACAATGGTACACCCTAATGATCTAGCCTACTCAACAACATGTGGAAGCAATAACACACAACATTGAGAGAGAGAATGCAAGATCTTTCATTAATTTTCATCAAATAGAATCATACATGCCAGGCTATAAGGTGTTCTTGGTTAGGGCTAGATGTTACAATGAATTACATAAGTCCTCAAACATACAAGGATCTACCAATGATCTCCAATCTACTATATTTTTATCTCTATCTACAACTACCTCCTAAACTACAACCAAACAACTACATTTATACAAGATTCTACCAAACTGAGTCATCCTTCAGATCCATAATCAATGAAAGAAACAATCAAATCTGGGACCACATCCTCCCCAATGATCGATACCAACATTAAAATCCATGACCCAAAATAAATGCACAAGTCAGCTCAACAGGAACTCAAAAGAAACTACTCGGTAAGCAAGGATGATCAAGAAATAGACAAGCATTGCTGAGCGCTAGTGAAACAACCAACCACCCAAGAGATAACCGACCATGCCCATTAACCAGAGGAAACCAAACAACCTCCAACCAATTGGGTCAAAGAAGGAACTAAGGAACACATACAAACTCCAAAATGGTTTTGGTGACATAGGATTGGCAAGGACCCAAGATGCTCCTGCATCATCTACCTCAAGAGTAGTACCGGTGCTTAAATGGTTTGGCACACTTTTTCATTGATGTCAAAGGGGGAGTTTATATGTATTCATGAAAAAAAAGATAGAAAGGAAAGTATACAGTAAGGGGGGGCATATTCAGTAATGAATATGAAGTAAAAAGGAATATGTAGTCATGAAAAACAAGACAGAAAAGGAAAGTATACAATAAGGGGGAGCATTTTCAGTAATGAATATGAAGTAAAGAGGATTTGCAATAGTTGATATTTAGAGCATTCAGTAGTAGACTAAGGATTCATCCTTGGGGAAGTTTTGTTGAAGAAATAGAAAATGTTATAAAAGAATTGAACATTTGGATTGGTGTTGTTTTTCATTCCATGTGTTGCCATCAATGCCAAAGGGGGAGATTGTTGGAGATTTTCCAGCAAGCTAGATTGTTGACTATATATTTGTCATTGATGAAAACATATGGTAAGCAACATGCATGGAAGCTTGATGAAGAGAGCCTTGAGCATATGTTACATGGATATGTTATCAACACAATGTCATAGATGCAGAGGTTGATTATGAGTGAAGATAGTAATTCAGTTGTTTGTATCAGTGAGTGTTCCTAATAGGTCCTAGGAACAGTTCTATATGTGATTAGTAGTATGGATATAGTAGAGCCTTGTACATTTATATTTATGTTGTAGACATCTTTATGATTTTATTTTCATGGATGCAGAGTCAGATATGCAGCACAAGTTGAGTTATAAAGTCTCCAGTTGACAGTCATAGTTTCTTGAGTTTATTTGGTGAAGATGATAATGTTTATATTGTATCAATAGTTGCACCTATATTCTTAGTATGAATGCTTGGATTTATGTTTAGAGGAGAGTTAACACTGTTTGGTTAAGAGCACATGATGTGATTCAGCATGAGAAGGAAGTTGGAGTTAATTTGGTGGAGCCGACTCTGTGAAGCATCACGTCTACTCACATGGAGTTGTACGGTCCCAATTTATATTGCGTGCTTAGTAGAGATGACTAAGATGTTACTGAAGAGTTACATTTTTTTTCTAATATTATTTCAAGGAAGTTCTAATAGGTCAACTTGATTATATCATTTAGAGAAAGATATTTATAGGAAGTCATCTGTGATTGCTAGGTATGGTAGACAGTTGAAAGATAGGAGTAGAGAAGAGAGTGTGAAGTATTATGCCATCAACAGAAGGTCTACATGACAAAGAAGAAAGTGTATGCTATTCATTGGAATTGATCAAGATAGTAGGTCTACCTTGTAGCTCACCAAAGATCCATATATAGTGTGTATCTGTTAAATAGAAGGTTGTAGCCTTCAACCCTTTGAGCAGTGTGGTCTCAGACAGTGTGTCGTCACCCCTAATAGGGTTAATTGTAAAAGACTCCTAATAGGGTCTGACCCTTGACTAGGTCACTGTACTAAATACATTATAAATAAAATCTTCTAATAGGGTTGTAAGATCTTCTAACATGGATCATAATACACCAGTGCAGTTCTTAGTGGGTGTCAATTCCCACCGAGGTTTTTACCTATTTGGGTTTCCTCATAACTAAAATTGTTGTGTTGTGTTAAGTGTTCTCATATTGTTTTTATGGTTAGTGTTTTTCTATACTTAATTGGACAAAGAATTGAATCTTGTAGATAATTGATTCACTCCCCCTCCTCTCAGTTATCTCTTGGGACTATTCCTAACAATAGATTCCTTTCAATTTTCTAGAAAATATAAGAAATGTTAGGTTCATGGGAATCTTATTCATGAACTTGCACATGAACTCCATCCTTTTACAAGTACATTAACATTTAGTCATTGGGGACTCAACCTTGTGCGTGCAATTCACCATGCATATTCTAATGGCTATAAGTATATTATCACTACTGCTGAGTATTTTAGTAAATGGATTGAAGCTGGTCCATTGATCACTACTACTACCAAACAAATATCCATGTTTATTCTTAATTACATCATTTTCATATATGGTATCCCTATGCATCTTATCACTGATCAAGGGAAGCAATTCCAAAATCTAGATATGGATGAATTATGCAAAAAATTCTACATCACCCATCATTATTCTACCATCTACTACCCCTAAAAAAATGGTCAAGATGAGGTGTCTAATAAAACCATTTTAAAAATACTTTAGAAGACTCTCAATGACATTGGTCGTGACTGACATATCCAATTGAATCCTTCTCTATGGGTGTATCATACTGTATGATGAGGCATATTAATGCCAAACTTTAGACACCCTAGGATAGTCTTTGCTAGGTCTTTTCCATGTTCTATTATATTTCTTAAAGACTTTTATACTTAGCTTTGTTATTATATGGAACGTTTCCACTAGAATGCTATCATGGTTTAAACATACTTAATATGCTACACTTGGATGAATATACTATATTACTTGCTTTGAAGTTATGATTATGTTTTTATAAGTTAAATAGTTGTTTGAACATAAATAATGCATGTGTGTTTTGATGTTTATTACCATAAATGTCTTTATCCTAACCTCTGAAGTGTAGTACATGAATATAGTGACCATTGTCTTGACCAAGTGAAACACACTCATATACTGGATGCTCAACCCAGTCTTTTAGCAAGCTCTAGTGGAGAAACATTAATGCAACACCAACATAAGGTTTATGGATGATCAAGGGGGAAATCACCAAGAAAAGACCAAGGCAATGTGATGAATTCTCTAAGGATATCTAGGAGAGAGTGGAAAGTTAGATTTGTTGTCGCAATAACTCTTTCCTCTTTTCTAGATCAAATATGTTACCAGCTTGATAGCTTTCTTACTTTCTGTTAGTAGTGTTATAATAAAAGTTCTACCTATTTTTGTGGTGTGATTAGTTATTTGTTAGAAGTTTTCCTTTTAAATAAATCCTCACTCCTGTGTGAGGAGGGCATTATCAATTTATTAGCAATATAGTATTCTATTGTTCATGGTTTATATATCTCTATACTTAGTTATTCAATCAATGTGCAAATCAAGTATTGAGATTTAACTTTGTGTAATTGTGTTTGGGATACTCATCCAAGGGGGCCCACTTGGTGATAAATCCATAGTAATTAGATTCATTGTAGTTAAACTCATTTTCCTACATTTACATTATTTCAGTATTAAGTGTTAAACTGTTCCTGCAGCCAAAGCTATTGATTAGCTAACGCTTCCTAAAACCAAAGTGGGAGAGTAGTTGAAGCATTATATCTTAGTTTGCAAGAATCTTCATGTTTTGTTAGCATATTCACTTCTATAATTTCCATTCCAATACTTGCTTTTTTGCAGCTATAGTTTAAGTTCCATTCCAATATTTATTTCCTGCAATCATAAGATAGTTGCTTCCCTATGAGATAAAAGTTACCTCATTAATAGATGTATCTATGATAGAATTGACTAAGAAAATAGAGGTGTCTCTTGGCCACTACTTGAATATTAATAGCTAGCTAACCCCTCATCAGCAAACATCACTGACTAAAATATTGAAGAACCATACTGCAACATTTGCATGAGATTATGCTAACATGAAAGGTCTGGATCCAAATCTATGTACCCATCGGATATACCTAAAAGAAGACAAACTCCCTATTAGGAAGTTTCAAAGGTGTGTGAACCCTGCATGAAGATAAATAGTAAAGATTGAACTACAAAAACTTCTAAATGTTGGATTCATATATCCAATATTAGATAGGTAGTGGGTTTATCCATTAGTAATTGTCCCCAAGAAAGGAGGAAAATGGAGAGTATTTTTTGATTATAGGGAAATTAACAATGCAACTAAGAAGGATCACTTCCCCCTTCCATTCATTGACCAGGTTTTAGACTCCTTAGCAGGCAAGAAGTATTTCTCCTTCCTAGATGGGTAGAGTGGATACAATCGAATTAAAAATTTTCTTAAGGATCAGGAAAAGACTACATTCACATGCCCATGGGGAACCTTTTCCTATTAAATTTTTCCTTTTGGCATCTATAATGCTCCAACAACATTCCAAATAGTAGTTATCAACATTTTTGTTGATATCTCTCATGATTGTATGGAGATTTATATGGATGATTTTACAACATATGGAGAAACTTATATGGAGGCTCTAACAAACCTAGAGAAAGTTATTAAACACTATAAAGAACACAACTTGTATCTGAACAAAAAAAAATGCTTCATGATGATGCAAGAAGGGGTAGTCCTAGGTCACTATATATCCAATGTTGGAATCCAACTAGACCTTGGCAAAATTGAAGTTATTAAAAATATGCCAACACCAACTAAGTAGAAAGATGTCCAAAGTTTTCTTGGACATGTTGGCTACTACAGAAGATTTATTAAAGACTTCATAAAAATGGCCAGTCCTCTGCATTCTCTTCTCACCAAGGATTCAAAATTTTTATGGACACCAAGTTGTGATAAAGCCTTCATGCAGTTAAAGACAGCTCTTACTTAGCCTAATGTTCTACAAGGTCATAATTGGGCACTACCATTCCACATTTATATAGATGCCTCAGATCATGTAGTAGGAGTTGTACTTGGACAAAAATAAGGTATGGTAGAACATGCAATATACTTTATCAACAAAAACCTACAAGGAGCACAATTGAATTAGATAGTCATAGAGAAGGAGCTTTTGGCTATTATTTATGCTCTAAACAAATTCTACCACTACATCATAGGCTACCAAATATTTGTGCATACTAATCATGCAGCCATAAAGTATCTAGATAAAGAACTTTTATCATAGGAAGATTAGCCCAATGGCTTCTACTATTGCAATAATTTGATATCACAATCATGGATAATCCCAACAAATCCAATGTGGTTACTAACTTCCTCTCAAGATTGCAGAATGTAGATGAACCAAACATCATTGATGATAGCTTCCTTGATGATCACCTATTCTCCATTTTAGCTAAAACCCCCTAGTATGTTGACATTTCTAACTACTTAGTTTCTCAAAAGGTACCTCCATACTTCTCCTCAATATAAAAAGACTCTTAATAGAAAATACTTTCAACTTTTCATGGGTTGTTGATTGTCTATTCTAAAATGGCTCTAATCAAATATTGATGAGGTGTGTTAGGGAGGATGAGACTTATGACATCCTCTATGCTTGTCATGATGAGCCTTGTGGAGGCCATTTTGTAGCCAAAAGAACAGTAATGAAGATATTGAACACTGGATATTACTGGCCAACCCTCCATAAAGATGCGGTCATCTATACAAGAAAATGTGATCAATGCCAATGGATGGGACAAATGAAAAAGGTTGACGAAATGCCTCTCTTTCCTCAAGTGGTACTTAGTCCATTTGAAAAATGGGGGCTGCATTTTGTTGGACCAATTAGTCCTTCATCCAATAAAAATTCATATATTCTCGTGTGCGTAGACTACGTAATAAAATGGGTGGAGGTATGAGCCATGAAGCATGCTAGGAATAACAAGGTAGCTAAGTTCCTATATGAGGAAATATTTACAAGTTATGGTGTACCAGAGAATTGGTCACTCACTAGGGCACTCAATTTACATCAACACTGATCACTTCTCATATGAATGAATATAATATTCACCACAGGAAATCAAGTCCATATCATCCATAGGTGAATGGTTAGGCATAAATTACAAATAGGGAGATAGAAGAAATCCTAACAAAAATAGTGCAGCTACATAAAAAGGACTGGAACACAAGATTAAAAGAAGCAGTCTAGGGTTATAGGAAAACATGGAAGACAACAACCAGTTTCACTCCTTTTGAATTGGTTTATGGAAAGAATGTTGTAATGCCTATAGAATTTGAGTACAAAACCCTGCGAAATGCATTACAGCTAAACATTGATCTTACAATAGTGCAACACAACAAGATCCTACAGATCAACCATCTAGATGAAATGAGAAAGATAACCCTGCAACAAATTGAAATGATCTAGATTCAACACAAAAAGTGGCACGACTCACACATCCTCAACAAATGGTTTATTCCTGGTGATTGGGCCCTTTTGTATGACTCTCGATATTAGGAGACACAAGGTAAGATCATTACAAGATGGCTTGGCCCCTATGAAATTGAACATGTGTATTCTAATGGTGTGGTATAGTTATCCATAATCAAACCTATACATTTCAAGTTTCTGGTAAATGGCCACAGACTTCATCTATACCATAAGCCATAAACGAAGGTTGACTTCCTGCAGTAGTTCAAGATTTCTCCTACCATAGTTGAACCCCCTATAGCTAATAAAGAACCTACAGTTGATGAAAATCTTGTAGCCAACATACCTCCTCTAGATAAATATTTTCCTACAGCCAATGGACCTCCTCTAGCTGAAAACTTTCCTACAACCAATAACTTCCTCCGGTCATTTCTTTGACTCTGCATGCATGCAGTCATAATAATTTTTTTATTTCCCATAAAAATATCTTTTTCCATAATAAAGAAACCATCACATCACATCTCATCAAATTTACCTATTATATTCATTCATGCGTCATATCATCATCATGCAATGCATTACTTTTTATTTGGCACACGTCACTCAATCTTTCCAATTTTGGGCATTTAAATGTTATTATATTCTATATGCATTCATTTATTATTTCAAATTCTCTTTACTTAATTTGACATTACTATAACTCGCATTGTAATTAATTTAGTAATTTATCCAAGTACCACTGTACTTGAAAACCATGCATATGAGGACACATGCATCATTTTTTGTAGGGGGAAGTCAATTTAGTTGTGTGTTGCAATAAATATCCTTGCTTCAGTTCATCATTATTTTCCATTATTAATTCACAAGGCTATACTGTGAAGTCATTGATTTAACAACCCTTGGATACATAATTCCCTATAGTTCTATGTTTTAAAATCTGAAATTCCAGCTTTAGTTTTTGAAAAAAAAATTACAATCCCTCTTCCATTCAACTAAACTACCCATTAAGCGAGCTAGGATAGTCCTTTCTAGTTGATCACCAAGCCTTGGTTCAGTAGAATATTGGGTAGAATAGAGAGTAGGAAGAATTGTTGAGGGAGACTATTGCAATTAAAAAAATTAAGGTTGTAGAAGTTCTCTGAAAGAAGAATGGGTGGACAACCTATATGGTATGAACTAGCTAATCATGCATCCTTATTGCAAGATCAAGCAAATGTTCAAGTTTTTAACCAGGTAGGATGGATCACATATTTTTTAAGATTAAGTTGTCATGACGAGGCCATAGCATTGGAATTCCTACAGACATATAGAAATGAGGTTATTTATGTAAAAGGATTGAGAGTAGAGACTTCAGAGGCATGAATGGAAAAAATTTTTGGACTTCCTACTACAGGCGAAGCCTTTCCACATAGCCATGATGTACAAACAACCTGAGAAGAATTTTATTTTCCAATAGAAACTACTTTGGAATGCAACAAGTAAGGTTCTAGAAGAACATGTCTTCCTGGTGAGTACCCTCATCTAGCAATTCATATCATAAGGTACATCACCTGTGAGGGGCAATTTTCTTTCCTACATACCATTCATTTCAATCTTTTGAGTCATTTGCAGCATGGTCATTTGATAAATGTCCCCAATGTTCTATATTCATTGTTGAATTCTAGTTTTGAAGAAGTTAGGAAGGGAAGGAAAATTGTGGTCACCCACCATGGTCTAAAAATACCTGGTAGAAAGGTCTCTATACGATACCTCTCCCATGACTTTAGATGAGTTTATCATAGCACCTCATGTGCAATTACATGGTGAAGGGCCACAACCTGAAAATCAAGAAGAATAGGAAAGATCCCTGATGAGGTTATTCATGAAAATGTGGAGTCCCCTATTCTAGAAAAGGCTCAAAAAACCCTTCTACTTCAAGGGTTGACAAAGAAAATGTGGTAAATGATAATCCAAACCCTAACTTGGGGGATGGTAAAACTAAAGTTCCTACAGACTCCCATAATCCACAGGAAGAACAAAATGCTCAGAATCGAGAAAAGGGAAAAGAAAAAATGGTCAAATATGTTATGGATGATGTCTTTGTTCCTCTTGCAACTACATCTGCTACAAAGAAAAAAGCCCCACAAATATGTCTCGCAGCATCAGTCGACACAACATTACGATGCAGTGTTTGTTTAAACACAAAACAAATAGAGAAAGACTCACCTGCAATGACTGGCTTGACCCCTAACATTCCTTTTGAGGAACTCATGGAAGGAAAACCACAAGCAGGAAGTTCATTCACAGGGTGTCATGATATGATAGAGGAAGATCCTGTAACCATGATTACGGGAAAGGAAACAGAACAAAAAGAAGAAGAGAAAAAAGAAATCTCTAATTTATCTTTTGCTCATCTAGGAAATATTCAAGAGGGTGATATTTTGGAAGCATCGATGCTAATTCCACTAGAAAACTAGGAACCAATAGTACTAGAATAAGTTCAATAAGAAAATGAAGAGGAAATAGCAGTGAATCTAGTTCCACCAAGAAACTAGGGAAAGGTAATAGTCCACTCCCTATCTATTTATTACTTTACACAAATGCAATATCAAAAATCCATGTGGGAGTTGGAAAGAGATAAATTAAAAAAGGAAATAGGAATGAAAAAGAAAGAAATTCAACTTTTGCAAGGAAAGTTGGATTTAGTCACAAAGTTAATTCCTAAGTTAATTGAATGTAGGCCACCTCCTAGGGTTTATTCCCTATGTTTAAAGGGGCAGTTTTAAATGTTCAAATTGATGGGGGTTCTTAGAAATCTGAACATAGACATGATCACACCTCAAAAATTTGTGGCTACATATAAAGTATCACTAGAATGCATTAGGAATATTCTATGTGAACTTTACTTGCATAATCATGTCATTCCCTCCAATACTGACTGGAACCCTTTACTATTTGTTGGTGATATTCACTTATCTTCTCTACTATCTTGGGTAAGAAATGAGATTAATTACGGGGAGAAGTTGAACAAATACAAGGAAATTGAATGATCCATTACACTTCCCTTGTGTCCTAAGAGTGGTTCACCCCAAAGGTTATATTATAATTGATTAGAAATAGTTTATGGCTTCAATGACCCAACACAAAAAAAGAAAATTATGGATAATAGGGAATAATTCTTTGTAGAATTTGAAAGACTATCATTGGTAGAAAGGCACAGAGCGGTAGAATGATTACAACAAATTTGGGCTAGGTTGACTATGGCCTTAAAGAACACAAAGCTCCACAGTCTCATCAACTTTTGAGTTGCATTGCAGTGGGTTCAATGGTATATATAGCTGGGACAACAACCATGACGAGAGAGGTGGTTACTCCTGACCTTCTAGCCTCTTTTTCTTTTATGGACACTATAGAGCTACATTGATAATGAGATAGATGAGAAATTGGATATGAGTCAACACATAAATATAGAATGGATAAATGGATCCTACTAGTGAGTGGGTAGTTCCATGACTGGTGAGACTTAGGAAGGAGATCTTAGAGTTCTTGTGAAGATTAGAAATGTTTTAGTGCCTGAGGACCAATACTAGTCTTTGTAGGGGCCAATGATGAGGCATATTAATGCCATAATTTAGAAACCCTATGATAGTCTTTGCTAGATCTTTTTCCTTGTTATGTTATTGTTACCCAATTTTTCCTACGCATACAAATTTGGAAAAAAAACCATCTCCAGGACCTCTATTTTCACCATGTCTAACATCCCTAAAATTTTCATGAATTTATACCATGTTCTCTCACCTCTGCAATTTATTTTACTCCCTGGTCTGTAGTTGAAAAGTTTAAAAACTAGTCGTTACCCTACAAAACCCTTAAGCCTTGTTATATTTTTATGTTACTTTATCCCGGTCACTTAAGTTCCCAATTTTGATGTGCCTTTTTAAATCCTTCAATCACCAATTCTTCGATTCTCGGTAGTTAACCCCTTAACACCTAGCGATCCTGCAAGCAGTTACCATTTCAGTTGGTGGTCTTAGATCGGTGGTCAAGTCAAGATTCTCGATCTGATGGTTGTCGCATGATCTCATGGCCCTGAAAGATTCCATGAGATCTTGCAATGATCATCAATCTTCCTAGCTATAGAGTTCATCTTGTCAGTGGGATCAGTGCCACCTCATCTGATTTAGTAGCTCTTGATTCATCGACGATGTCTGATTCGACAGGTTGTCAGTGGGGCCATCTTCTTTGGTGGGTTAAGTTTCAACTTAATCATGTGGTCATCATTATACCAGAGGCTCAAGATGCACATGTTTTATCATGGTGGTATAGCGACAGCTGTTGATCCTTCTCCTGATAGTGGGTCCTGTGTTAGAGATAGATGCTACATGTATCTCAGTTGTCAGTTTCTCATTGGCTAGTTGGTGTGCAACATGGAAATGTGTTAGTGGGGCTGGACCCCTTTGGTAGTTAGAGGCTCTAACATCTACAGAGGATTGAAGACTAGCGTATGTTCATAAGGGTTTGTGTCAGGGCTTGCGATCATGAGACAGTCATGGATATTGCGTTATCTCCAGGTTCTGTCAGGTGGGTCCGATGTCAGAAGGTATGCAATGTGTATCCGAAATGGTGTAGTTTGATTGGTTGTTTGGTATGCTACGTGGCATTTGTCAGTGGGCCCATGGGGTCAAGGCATTCTAAGTGATTAACTCTCTGTAGGATCTCACGACTGTCATTACACTGTGGATCCAAAAAGCCTGATCGTTATTGCAGCGGTATAGTGATAGCCATCCGATGGTGTTCTCAGGGACGTGGGTCCAAGGTCTATCAAGGACATTGACTTGCTCACCAGTGATTGGTTACTGACTTCCACGGTGGTGGTTGACTTGTCAGAAGGGTTTTAAACTATTTTAAAAGGTGCATCATAGCTGTTCATCTATCAGGAAGGTTATTCATCGCCGGGTACATTTTAAAATTTGCCGCTAGCGATTATATTTCAAAATTTTGAATGCTTTGTGTTAGTTTTGCTAGGGTTTTGCATTCTTTTGGCCATGCACGACATCAATTAGCTTAGGAATTGATTTCTTAGGATGGTTGTGGTTGAGAGGGTGATAGAAGTGACTGTTGGCCGGCATTGCAGGGTCCTTTTGCTATGTTTTAATGATAGGAAGTGCTAGAAAGAGTTGGCACCACCTTTTCAAGTAGTACCTCTCCTAGGGAAATATGATCAGATTTGGAGCCTTCATGGCTTAGTGGAGTTGCAGGTGGGTTGGTAGGCCAAGGTTGTTGTATCTACAGGTATTTTTAGTTCAGAAGGATCAGGACGCAAAGAAAAGATTTGATCTGACTGCTAGTTTTCTCAGAGATTTTGATAATAAGTGATCAGTGTACCTTTAGGGTTTTCTATTATTGTAAATCTTGTAACCCTAGTTAGGTTAGTTTTTGACTCCTAATTGCATGCAGTGAGATGTATATAGTTCTTTTTGGAGCCTTAGTGCTCAGAGTTGGACAATTTGTAGAAGAGTTTTATTTTTCTTAAGGGTCATCTATGGTATCATCTCTACCCTCTAGCTTATACAGTTGTATTTTTCTCCCATTGATAAATTCAAACATTGTAGAGGTATTTTGTAACAATTCTTCATGTCCCTATACTTCCTTGTCTGAGTTTATCTCTTATTGAATTGAAGTATATGTATGTTTTGAGTGATATCTCAGGTTTCCTAATCCCTCTCTCTTTCTGCAATTATTGTGTGTTATTGTGTTTGATCTAATTTTGATGTTTTGTGGGTATACTTCATCCCCCTAATAGTCTTGTCTCAATCCTACACTAAGTTGCAAAAGTAAATGTCTACTTGTAGGTCATAGGTTGTGTCTTATGTTCATGCCCTCCTATGAAATACTTATGCAAGTCTATTTAGTGAGTTGTGATCTCCTAGACCTGAGTTGTTCATTTGATTTCATCCTACATACTAAGATCTAAACCCTAGTTTCAGTGCATTACCTAGTAGGTAGTTTGCTTTCAGTCATTTCCCTTTCCAACAATTCCTTCTATCACTTTCCCTCAAAAAGTTTACCTTTCATGTCTAGAAGCATATTAAGGTGATTATCCAAGAGGAACCAGCCTATAACCTGGAGGTCTCATCTCAGTTAGCAAAGGTCCCACAACCTAGTGATGATTCTCATGTTATACTAGGTTATCAAGACTACGAGAGCTTGAACCAAGGGTGCAAACTTAGTGTATAACAATTTCAGCATGCCCGGTGGGACTCCACAAGAAGTTCATTGTTTGAAGGTTATGTTATGTTTGATATACAGATTGCATAATACAAGCTTTTAGAAGTCATTCTATTAAGTATATCTGGCAACTCCATTGATTTCAAAGATTAGGGCTAACCTTGTTTGAGGTTTTATGAGAAAGGTTGAGACTAGAAGCTCAAAGTCCACTAAATTTATAGAGTTTCCCTCAAAGAGAAGTCATAAAGGTAGGACAACTGAAAGAACATCTCCTACAAGAAGAGTTCAATCAACACCTCCTGATACTTCAAAAAGGAGACATTTTCCCTTTCATTCCAAAAGAAGAGGCAGATCTCTAACTAGAGATCTAGAGGAGGATTCAAATCCAGCAGTAATTACGACTCACTTAGTTGTTAATTTTCAGATTCCAACTCCTACAATGGCAAGGTAGTTTGCTTTTGCACCCTTTAATCAGGGTAGTCCATTGGCCTTTTCTCAACATCATGATGTGCCCTTGGTAGCACTTAAGAGTATACCTAATTTCACAGGTGAAGGGAAGACAACAACGTTTGAGCACATAAGGGATGTGACCACCATTTGCAGCATACACAACATAACCCAAGAGGATGTGGCCACAAAATTATTAGCAACCTCTCTAAAAGGTAAGGCTCTAGAATGGTTTAGAACTTTAACTATTGGTTCTATTACTTCATGGGATGAGTTAGGGGATGCATTAAGTAAGCATTTTGAGGATAAATTAGATAACTTGTCTCTAGTTGAGTAGTTGACAACCATTAAGAGAGACCCTCAAGAGGAGATGATAGGTTACAATAGTAGATTCCTTAAAACATGGAATAGAATTCTAGTCTCTGTGAGACCATCAGCTGACCATGCCTTCTTATACTACTTGAAAAGTCTAAATGGTCAAATTTTTGTCATGATCTAGTCTATGGGTGGTACTTCTTTACCCCAAGCTTTTGACATAGCTGTTAGGGCTGAAAATTGTTTAATCCAAGTAGGCATGATTGCTAGAAGGCCATCAATGCCCATCTTTCCTAGCCTTCAGCCCATTGCACTTGCCCAAGTACCCCCATTTATTCCTATCCCCACCATAGCAACACCTCAAGCTAGTACCAGTGGTTAAGAACATGCTAAGGCTAGTTTCTCTCAAGAGTTACAAGAAATAAAGAGTAGTCAGCAAACTAGTATATAAGAAATGACCAACTTATTGCAGACCTTGACTAAAGAGGTCACAAATTTGAAGAAGCAAGGTCAAGGAATCAGACCACCATTTTAGCCATAAGGCCAGGGTCCTAATCAACAATATCAAAATCAAGGACAACCTTATCGACAAAATAAGCCACCATACCAAGGAGGCTATCAAAGGAAAAAGACAAAGTTTTAATCAGAGACCATTCCAACCATATAACCATGCACCTCTAAATTCCATAAATCCAGTGAGGGATAAGGTTCCTAGTCAAAATAATATGGCTATGGATAATGAATGGTGTTTTCCTTGTAATCAGCCTCACAATCAGGCTACATGTTCAAATGGATGGATGAACCAAGCCCTAATGGTTCAAAATGCCTCACAAGCTCAATTAGAGGCTTCATCCAGTGGCTCAATGCCTCAACAAGAATCACAAGAAAAGGAGACTGCTCTTTTCAATTGGGAACAACCAGACTTCAATGGAGTCAATGATGAAGTTGCTTTTTTGCCTATACAAGAGCAAAGAGAAGAGCCCAAGACATGGAGAGGGTAGATTCCAATGCCAAGGCTACTACATCTATAGAGCCACTACAACAAGCTAATCCCATCACACCTAAGGAGGCTCCTGCCATTACAAGCAAAGAAGGCCAAATTCTAAAAGAGGTGGAGCCCATCATACCAAAGACACAACAAAGAGTACACACTACGACACCTTTTAATATTGTAGACAACATGAAGAAGGTGAATGTCACCATGTCCATGTGGGACTCTTTGGCTCTTCCAGGACAACCTGAAATTTTGAAGAAGGCCATGACAGAGGTGACAACTCCTCCACCTATAAAAGAAGCTACAAAGCCAGTGTTGGTTAACACTAATCAAGAAAAGGAGACTCTGAGTAGCAACTCCAAGGGAAATGCCACACAATGTAGGAATTCAAAGCCACCTCCCTTTTATGTATCTTTAATCATTGGAAAATTTTTAGTACATAATTGTATGGCAGATAGTGGAGCTACTAGCACTGTAATGCCCAAGAAAGTAGCTGACCAACTAGGACTAAAATATGAGCCCTTCGAAAAGAAGGTTACCCAACTTGATGGATCCTTAGTCAATACTATAGGTGTGGCCAAGGATACCAGTCTAATCCTTTATGCTAGTCCCAATTTTTCCATCCTCCTTGATATATACATCATAGATCTTCCTGCATTATTTGCTATATGTCTTCCAAGGGAGTTTACAACCAAGATAGGAGGTTATCTATCTTCTGACTGGTCTCACATGCTATTTCATACAAGATATGGGACCAAGGTCACCATTAAGTTAGAACCATTAGTAACACACCATATAGAACCTTATGTATTCAATGCCATCAATGTAAACTACCCTATATTTGATGACAATGACTTCCAAACCATTAGTGAAGCAAGCACAAAGATAGAGAGTATCCTTGATATTTTTCTAGATGAAAGAGCTTTAGAGGCCCAAGAAATTCTTGTCTGGGATTTTGGTTTGGGAATTTATTTAATACAAGAGAGTGGAGCCATAGAGCCAAGCCTTCTCAAAGAGGATACTGATTCAGAGGATCAGAATAATCAAGTTTGGGAACTATTTTTTGATGAAGCTAGAAGTAGGCATGGTTCTGGTGGTGGTGCTATGCTAGTGTACCCAAAAGGAGAAAGGTATTATACTGCCTTTAGATTTAGTTTCTCCTGCATTAGCAATACTACAGAGTATGAAAGCCTAGTCAATGGACTAGAGTGGGCTAGAAAAAGAGGGCTTAAGGCCTTAAAATTTTATGGTGATAATGAGTTAGTCGTCAACCAAGTAAGAGGGATAAGTGCATCCAAGAATGACACCATGAAAGCATACAACCATAGAGTTTGGGATGTAATTGAGGATTTCCATGCTTTCAATATTGTTGCTATCCCTAGGAAATTAAACCAAAATGCAGATAAGTTAGCTGCTATTGGATCCTAGTATGATATTCCAAAAAACATTTCAAAAGAAATGGATCAACAACATATCAAAGTGATTGTCAGACCATCTATTCCTGATAATGATGTCAATTGGAAGGTGTTTGATAATGATGAACAAATTCTATAGTTCTTGTTTGAAGAGGATGTTTTTTCATAACATAATCAAGATAGGCTATCACAAAACTATGGTGATCAAGTGATACAACTCAAGTCCAATAAGATGCCTGGAGGTCTTGTTACCTTAGAGACTATCTTCAACAAGGATGATGAAGTTAAGAAGAACAAAGTTGGCCTGGTAGTTCAACAAGAACATTGTGTTAAACTAGAGTTGGAACCAGGTAAGAGCTTACAATTTGGAAAGGTAAACACTGAATTGGAAAAGCAAGCTTACACTCAGTTATTCAAAGAATTCAGTGATGTTTTTGCATGGCAATATGAGGACCTCAAAGGTTTTGACCCTGCCCTTGCTCAACACACTATTGAATTAGAGCCTAATGCCAAACCAGTGAGGCAAAAGCAAAGGCCTATTAATCCCAAGCTTGAGCCACTTATGCATAAAGAAGTACTCAAACTAATAGAAAGTGGTATCATCTACCCCATCAAGCATACTAGTTGGGTTTCCAACCTTGTTCCAGTCAGGAAGAAGAATGGGGAGATGAGGTTATGTGTTGACTTCAATGATCTTAACAGAGTTTCATTAAAGGACCGCCATCCACTACCTTCTATGGAAAAAATTCTACAATGTGTCTCTAGATCTGAGAGATTTTCATTGTTGGATGGCTATTCAGGATATAATCAGATCTTAGTGAATGAAGAGGATCAATACAAGACTGCATTTACAACCAAGTGGGGAACCATGGCTTATCAAAAGATGCCCTTTGGTTTGTCAAATGCAGGAGCTACATTTCAAAAGGCAATGGATATTGCCTTTAAAAGCCTCATGTACAGGTTTGTGCTGGTCTACTTGGATGACATAACTGTCTATTCAAAGCATGTAGTAGATCACATCAAACATTTGAGGAAGATTTTTGAAAGGTGTAGAGAATTTGGGATATCTCTTAATCCCAAGAAATGTGTGTTTGCAGTTCATGAAGGAAAATTGTTGGGATATGTAGTATCCAAAGAAGGAATCATAGTAGATCTTGAGAGAATTGTAGCTATCCTAGAGCTACCCTTACCACAGCACAAGAAAAGTCTCCAATCTTTCATAGGAAAGATTAATTTTGTTAGGAGGTTCTTGCTTAACATTGCAGATTTACTCAAGTCTTTGATAGCCATGTTAAAGAAGAGTTTATCTTTTAGTTGGGCCAAAGAAGGGAGAATCAATTTCCAAGCTATCAAAGAGGCATTAATAGAAGCCCCTGCTCTCCTAAACCCAAATTTTAGTAAGGATTTTATCCTTTATGCCTATGAAGGTCATGATGCCATATCTGCAATGTTGACCCAAGAAAATTTAGATGGATTGGAGTAGGCTATTGCTTTCTTCAGCAAAGGTTTAGAAGAGTATGAATAGAGATACTCTTTTGTAGAGAAACATGTATTTGCTGTGGTGAAAAGCCTTAAAAAGTTTAGATATTTGTTGAACCATAGCAAGGTACATTTAAAATTTACTCATCCAAGTGTCAAAGAGTTTTTGCTTTCCAAGGATCTAAATGAGAAAAGAGCTGGTTGGATCACCAAGGTGATGGACTATGACATTGATATTCAAACTACCAAGATGGTTAGAGGAAGAGGCCTTTGTGAACATTTGGCATCGGATGAGAGTTCAAAGAAATTAGAGAAATTGGATGCATCTTTGGTGGTGCATTCTATAGAAGAACAAGACAAGGCAACAAGCTAGTTGCCTAATATGATCAATTATTTGAAGATAGGACAATGTCTTGCAGGTTTGGATTCAGCAAAAAGAAGATATTATAGAGTACAATCTATTCCTTTTGTGATGATAAATGAAGTTATTTTTAGAAAGGATCACAGTGGTGTCCTTTTGAGATACATAGATACAGAGAAGGTAGTAGACATCCTATTTGAGTTTCATGATGGACCTTTTAGAGGTCATTTCTCTCCTAGGACTACTACTTTTAAAATCATGAGGGCTGGGTACTATTGGCCATCTATCTTTAAGGATAGTCATGAATATGTGAGAAAATGCATCAAGTGTGCTATGTTTGTAGGAAAAGAAAGGCTTGTAGCATTTCCCCTACAACTAATCAGAATAGATCATCCCTTCATGAGGTAGGGTATAGATTTCATTGGCATGATCAATCCTCCATCTAGTGTAGAACATAAATGGATAATTATTGCAATAGATTACTTCACTAGATGGATGGAGGCCATTTCATTAAAAGAGGGCAATGAGAGTGATGTCATTAGCTTTTATGATGACTTAATTCATAGGTTTGGCACTCCTGATTCCATAATTTTAGATAATGCCTTAGTTTTATAGGCCTCAAAGTCTCAGAGTGGGCAGTCAAAAATGGCATCTATCTGAATACCAGTTCCAATTATTACCCTCAAGTCAATGGCTTAGCTAAATCAAAAAATAAGAACTTGATTATGATAATCAAGAAGACTCTTCAAGAAAATCAAAGAGAGTGGCATACCAAGCTTAGCTCTGCATTGTGGTTAGATAGAATTACCCCAAAGAAAATCATTGGTAATTCTCCTTATGTGCTAGTGTATGGCAAAGAGGCTAAGTTGTCCATTTCAACTGAAATACCAGCTTTGGACCTAGCTACTCAATATGCCCTATTTGATGAAGGAGATCCTTTGCAGATCAGATATGCTCAGTTGATGGAGTTAGAGGAAATCAGAGATAAGTCCTTGTAGGACATGGAGTTCCACCAGATTCAAACAAAGAAAAGTTTTGATAAGAGAGCCAGAGTCAGAGACTTCAAGGTTGGAGACATAGTCCTCAAGTGGGATGAGTTCAGGTCTAGACCAGGCAGACACACAAAATTTGACTCCTTTTAGGGTGGACCATTTGTAATCATAGAATGCAAGGGATCCAATGCTTTCCAGCTATCAAATCTTGAAGGAAATACCTTGCCAATATCAGTAAATGGTTTCCACTTGAAGCCCTATTTTGAGGTTAACCCCTCTCTGTAAATTTCTTGTAAATATGTGTCTTCTTCTTTCTTTCCCTATTTTCTAGTTTAGTTTCCTACTTTTCAAGAAGTTCTCTAAGCACAGTTCTAGTTTTGTCCCTCTGTAGAGATTTTTTTGTTCCTGTAATAACCCCATGCCCAATGGATTGTCAAGGTCACTGTTTTCCCATGTCTAGCAGGCTAACATCCAGCAGAAATCACCAAAATGTTACCCAATTTTTCCTATGCATACAAATTTGGCAAAAAAACCATCTCTAGGACCTCTGTTTTCACCATGTCTACCATCCCTAAAATTTTCATGAATTTATACCATGTTCTCTGGCCTCTGCAATTTATTTTACTCCCTAGTCTGCAGTTGAAAAGTTTAAAAACTAGCCGTTACCCTGCAAAACCCTTAAGCCTTGTTATATTTTTATGTTACTTTATCTCGGTCACTTAAGTTCCCAATTTCCACGTGCCTTTTTAAATCCTTCAGTCACCAAGTCACCAATTCCTGATGGTTAACCCCTCAATACCCAGTGATCCCATGGGCGGTTACCGTTTTGGTTGGCGGTCTCAGATTGGCGGCCAAGTCAAGATTATAGATCTGATGGTTGTCGAATGATCTCATGGCCCCAAAAGATTCCATGAGATCTTGCGATGATTGTCGATCTTCCTACTTGTAGATTTCATCTTGTCAGTGGGACCGGTGCCACCTCATTTGATTTGGCAACTCCTAATTTATCGACGGTGTCTGATTCGACAGGTTGTCAGTGGGGCTGTCTTCTTTGGCGGGTTAAGTTCCAACTTAATCATGTGGTCATTGTTATATCGGAGGCTCAAGATGCACATGTTTTTATCATGGTGGTATAGTGATAGCCATTGATCCTTCTCCATCACCTAGCTTCTGACAGTGGGTCTTGTGTTAGAGACAGATGCTACGTGTATCTCGATTATCAGTTTCTCATTGGCTAGTTGGTGTGCGAAGTGGAAATGTGTTAGTGGGGCTGACCAATTTCGGTAGTTAGAGGCTCTGACATCTACAAAGGATTGACAACTAGTGTATGTTTGCAAGGGTTTGTGTCAGGGCTCACGATCATGAGATAGTCATGGATCTTGCTTTATCTCCGGGCTCTGTCAGGTGGGTCTGATGTCAGAAGGTATGCAACGTGTATCCGAAATGGTGCAGTTTGATTGGTTGTTTGGTATGCTACATGGCAGTTGTCAGTGGGACCATGGGGTCAAGGCTTTCTAAAAGAATAAATCTTTGCAAGATCTTGCGGCTGTTGTTACACCATGGATCCAAAAAGCTCGATTGTTATCGTAGCGGTATAGCGACAGCCGTCCAATGGTGTTCTCAAGGATGTGGGTCCAAGTTCTGTCAGGGACACTGAATTTCTCACCAGTGATTGGATACTGACTTCCATGATGGAAGTTGACTTGTCAGAAGGGTTTTAAACTATTTTAAAAGGTGCATCACAACCGTTCATCTACTGGGAATGTTATTCATCGACGGTTACATTTTAAAATCTGTCGCTAGCCATTATATTTCAAAATTTCAAATGCTTTCTGCTGGTTTTGCTAGGGTTTTGCATTCTTTCAGCCATGCACGACGTCGGTTAGCTCAGGAATTGATTTCTCAGGATGGTTGTGGTTGAGAGGGTGATAGAAGTGACTATTGGCGGGTGTTGCAGGGTCCTTTTGTCGCGTTTTAATGATAAGAAGTGCTAGAAAGAGTTGGCACCACCTTTTCAAGCAGTACCTCTTCCAGGGAAATATGATTAGATTTGGAGCCTTCATGGCTTAGTGGAGTTGTAGGTGGGTTGGTAGGCTGAGGTTGTTGTATCTATAGGTATTTTCAATTCATAAGGATCAGCACGCAAAGAAAAGATTTGATCTGATTGCTAGTTTTCTCAAAGATTTTGATAATAAGTGATTAGTGTACCTTTAGGGTTTTCTATTGTTGTAAATCTTGTAACCCTAGTTAGGTTAGTTTTTTACTCCTGCCTGTGTGCAATGAGATGTATATAGTTCTTTTGGGAGCCTTAGTGCTCACAGTTGGACAATTTGTAGAAGAATTTTATTTTTCTTAAGGGTCATTTGTGGTATCATCTCTACCCTCTGGCTTATACAATTGTATTTTTCTCCCATTGATGAATTCAAACATTGCAGAGGTATTTTGTGACAGTTCTTCATGTCCCTATACTTCCTTGTCTGAGTTTATCTCTTATTGAATTGAAGTATATGTATGTTTTGAGTGATATCTCAGGGTTCTTGATCCCTCTCTCTTTATGCAATTATTATGTGTTATTGTGTTTGATCTGATTGTGATGTTTTGTGGGTATACTTTAGCCCCCTATTAGTCTTACCTCAATCCTACACCGAGTTGCAGAAGTGAATGTCTACTTGTAGGTCATAGGTTGTGTCTTATGTTCAAGCCCTCCTATGAAATAATTATGCAAGTCTATTTAGTGAGTTGTGATCTCCTAGACCTGAGTTGTTCATTTGATTTCATCCTACATATTGAGATCCAAACCCTAGTTTCAGTGCATCACCTAGTAGGTAGTTTGCTTTCAGTCATTTCCCTTTCCAAGAATTCTTTCTATCCCTTTCCCTCAAAAAGTTTACTTTTCATGTCTAGAAGCAGATTAAGGTGATTATCCAAGAGGAACTAGCCTAGAACCTGGAGGTCTCATCTCAGTTAGCAAAGGTCCCACAACTTAGAGATGATTCCCATGTTATACTAGGTTGTCAAGACTACGAGAGCTTGAACCAAGGGTGCAAACTTAGTGTATAATAGTTATATTTTCTCAAAGAATTTTATACTCATCTCTATTATTATATGGCATGCTGCCACTAGACTGCTACAATAGTTTCAACATACTTAATATGCTACACTTGGATGAATATACTATATTACTTTCTTTGAAGTTATGATTACGTTTTTATAAGTGAAATTGATATTTGAACATAAATGATGCATGCATGTTTTGGTGTTTATTACCATAAATGTCTTTATCCTAACCTCTGAAGTGTAGTGCATCAATATAGCGACCATTGTCTTAACCAGGTGAAACACACTCATATACTAGATGCTTGACCTAGTCTTTCAGAAAGGTCCAATAGAGAAACATTAATGCAACACAAGTAGAAGGTTTCTAGATGATCAAGGTGGAAGTCACCAAGCAAATACCAAGGTAAATGATGAATTATTTGAGGAAATCTAGGAGAGAGTGGGAAGTTAGATTTTTTGTCACAACATCTCTTTCCTCTTTTCTAGATCTAATCTATTGCCAGCTTTATAACTTTTTTACTTTCTATTAGTAGTATTGTAATAAAAGTTCCACCTATTTCTGTGGCGTGATTAGTTAGCTATTATAATTTTTCCTTTTAAATAAATCCTCGCTCCTATGTGAGAATGAGGGTATTATTAGTTTATTGGCAAGATAGTTTTCTATTGTTCATGGTTTATATATTTTTGTACTCAGTTATTCAATCAATGAGAAAATGAAGTGTTGAGATTTAACTTTGCATAATTGTTTTTGGGATACTCATCCAAGGGTTCCCACTTGGTGAGAAATCCAATGTAATTAGATTCATTCTAGTTAAACTCATTTTCCAACATTTCTATTATTTTAGTATTAAGTGTTAAATTGTTCTTGCAGCCAAAGCCCCAGGTTAGCTAATGCTTCCTACTGCCAAAGTGTTGGAGAAACTAAAGTATTATAACATAGTTTGCAAGAGTCTTCATGTTTTGTTAGAATCTTAACTTCTGTAATTTCCATTCTGATACTTGCTTTTCTACAGCTATAGTTTAAGTTCCATTATAGTATTTGTTTACTGCAATTATAACATAGTTTCTTTTCTACATTTATTTCCTGTAGCAACTATAGAATGTGTGGCTAAGTAGTACTTGGTGCATATATCTTTCTGGCCCACTTAAAGTAACACGTCCCTGGATTGACATATTAAATGAATTTTTATAAGGAGGATAAACTTCTCGGTCGAATGTCTAATCCCCAAGTTCAGAATTATGCCTAGTTTCTAAGCCTTTATAGAAAGAAATCACTATATGCAATAAAAATATGGACCAATTGATGCAAATGAAAAACACCAAAACACCAAACAAAATCACATTAGATGTTAGTCATTTCAAATTCAAAAAAATAAGTAACTTTCACTACAACCTCCAATGAGGTAAAACAAGCTCACCCAGATCCTTGTTTGATTTTCTCTTTGAGATTATGTGGATATTGTCTCCCAACACAAATGAAATGCAATCTAATACAAAACTATGAGATGAAAGCTAGATGATGGTGAAGGGATTGAGAAAAAGTATGAGGAAATTGTCCCAAGCTTCACAAATGATAAAGATTGAATGATGTCAGATTGATTAAAGACAATACTACTGAAAATAAGATTAAGATCTATAATAATGCAACAAGATTAAGATTTATAATAATGAAATAAGATTAAGATCTATGTGTAGGAAAGTGATGTTTTGAGAGTGATATAGAGAACTTGAGGGTTTCCATTTATGGAAACACATATGATATGGTGATCTCTTTGAGTTAAGTATAGTTTTTGAGATGTAGTCTTGACAATGACTATGTATAGGAATAGAAGTACAGAGTAAAATAGTACAATTTTGAACATAGAAGATAGTATATGATAGATGATGACTTGCAAGCTTAGAGGAAGACATTTTTGGATATGTATGACCTTCAGTTAAGGTCACTTGTGTTTTTGTATTGTTATCAGTGAGTTATAGTGATTTGAAGACAAGCAAAGACAAAGGAACAATGAAACAAAGCATATGAACAATCACGATGGTTAATGGAGTATAAGATGGAATCCAAATGTGCTAAGATAGATTAAGATTGTGTATTACCTATAATTTGGTAATAAAAGGTCTCCAAATTAGTATTTACTCCTTGTATTATTATTTATTCTATTTTGTATTATATTTGAGAGCTGACTAAATGATAGAATACATATATATATGAAGAACTTTTTGTAAAGAGAAGATGTAATAGTAAAATAGAGATGTTAGAGATAATTGATGGCAGATGTGAGATCAAAGGTTGATAGATGTTATTGAGAACTACAACTGGAACTATCAAACCATATAAGATGCTTGTTTATGTTCATCATTGAGAAAAATTTATAACAAAAGTATTGGTTGTAAGAGTTCTAAGCTCAGTACACCCCTAATAGGGTTTTTTATACCTTTAACAAGGTTGATATTTCTTTAATAAGGAAATCTACTATGTAATATTCAGCTCCTAACAGGGCTAGGTCTTCTAACATGGACATTATACTTTAGTTTATGCTTGTGGGTACCATCCCCACCGGGGTTTTCCCTTGGCCAGGGTTTCCTCGACAAAAAAAATGGTGTTATCAGTTTTGTGTTGTTTGCTTATGTACTTTTCATTTCTACAATCTTTTGGTTTATTTGGAATTTGTTTAAGTTAAATTTAAAGTGATGTAGTATTGATTCACCCCCCTTTTCAATATTACTCAATCCTAACAATTTCTATTAGAGCTATTGGCCCTTGGAGAAAAATTCTAACAACTTAAGGGAGATCATAATGGATTTTTAAAGTTTGCAAGAAAACTTTGAAGCAACACTTGATGACCTAGATAAAGAAAAGGATGAGAATGGAAAATTGAAATTAAAATTAAGAAGAGTAGAAGGTTTTATCAAGAAGAAAAAGGAACAACTTGAACTTTCAAGAAATTAGAGACAAGACCTTATGGAAAAGATCAAGGAGGAATTAGACAATGACACATCAGACTAGTTAAAGAAGCTTAAGCAAGAAAAACAAGAAATTAATCTTTTGATGACTAAAGAGATCCAACATGAAAAGAATGCAAGATACAAAGTTGAAGAGATCTTAAAATGAGCGAACACGTAGATAGGGAAAATGAAGACTGAACTTGATCACTACAAGGACAAATGCCTAGAATTAGAGAAATATAATTAGATCATTAAAGGAGAACTTGTTGAATCCAAGTTACACATTTAGAAATTACATATGAGAAGTGATAAGATTGATGAACAAAGATAAAAAACTAAATGAGATATGAATGGAGTTGGATATAATGAAGGAGAATGTTCTAAGACTCATGAAGAATCACATGAAGTGAAGATTGAAGAAAGACCTACTTTTGAAGAACCTAGAGATCAGATCAGTCCTTTCAGAGGTAGATTCTATGGATTTAACAAACCTGGACACATGAAGAGATATTGTAGAGGGAAAGGCCCTTTCAAACCCTTTAATGGTTATTGTACTTATAACTATTATGCATATGGACACAAGAAAGCAAAATGCAGGAAACATAATCAGTTTTGAAGTAGGAAAGATTAAATCAGAGAAGAGTCAACACCTCAGATCAGATGCTACAAATGTAATAACCTTGGGTACATTGCAAGGTTTTGTAAACTTCAAGTTAATCATAACAAAAGACAACCTACATGTTATAAATGCAACAACCTAGGACATATAGCAAAGTTTTGCAAGTATAATAGAATGGATAACAAAAGAGGACAACCTCCTATGGTTATGAAGAAGAATATTGGTGACAATGGTAAAAATTTTGGTGAGTACATGGATGAATTCAAGAATGATTATAGAAAATAAATAGATGAGAATAGTGGTAAGATATGGAAAGTCAAATAATCTAATGAGGTATTGGTTCAGGGAGAGACAATAGATGCTACTGTGCCTTCTCCTGATGCTAACATTGCTACATCGACCTAAAAGGCCAAGCATGGCCTTCAAGGGAGCAACAGATGAAGACAATAGATTATATCCAGCCCCTGATTCTGAGGAGGGAGCTCATGTGAGCTTAGTTATAGTGTATATACATACACTATGAAACCTATGTCTATGATCGCAACATATCAAGATTCATATCCTATGAGCATGAGATTTGTGATTGACTAGACAGTATGTGAAGTTGAGTTAATTGAGTAAAGTGCATTTTCTCACTTAGAGATGTATAAAAGACCTCAAAGCTACTTATTTCTTCACCATTTGATGAGAAACAACCAAGGATAGTAGAGTTTAGAGTGTATCAAAATACCAAGAAGCTGCATTTCATAATTGATTGAAGTGAAAGTTCTAAATTCAACGTGTTTAAGGTATTTAGATCATTTACTCAAGCATAAACTATGGATGCACCAATAATTTATAATGTTGAGGATAGAACTAGTTATAAATTTAAGAAACATCCCTTTAAATCTTGTGAGGATGACCTTGAAGGAGCCTTTTCCCAAACACCATATGACATCCTACATGTAGAGGATATTAGGGCATACATAAATTGAAAATATGAGACATTAGGTGACATAAAGATATTTAGATAAATGAAGGACATGATTGGACAAGATGGTAAAATGAAGGATGAGTTCAAACACCTAGATGACCTAAGTATTATGAAAATAACCAACATGTATGAATTCAGTGAAGAAGGATGGTTCAAAATTATACTTAGCAGAGTTCATGACCAATTCATTTGGATAGGAGAGCAACTTGTAAAGATTTGTAGTCAATTAATTAATGACATAACTGGGTTGGAAAAAATTGGGGTTATTCCTATAGCAGAAAAGAACATCAAGAAACAAGTTGAAAACCTAACACACTCTAAATGGGATAAGTGAGCTATGACTGTGAATGATATTTTCCAATAGGATGTAAGACTAGTTGCAATGATACTTGGATATAAAATTTATTACAACAATAGACCTAATTCAATCTCAGTAGGAGCTATTGTGATGACCTATAGGATGGTAAAAGAATACACAAAATTAAACCTATGTGAGGTTCTGGCACAACATTTCTTAGAAAATAAGAAGATAATCAAGAAGGATAAATGTAAGGCTTTTAGATTTGGCTCACTTCTAGCTCACATGTATATACATATTGAGCACAAGTTCCATGGAATGCACCCTAGAGCATTAAAGGATAACATACACACTGGGATTCAGATATCAAAAAGTTACAAAAGAAAAAATAACACATGGGTAGATGGTGAACTTTTTGGCATGATTAAGATTATACAGAGACAGATGAAAGAAAGAGTCATAATTCTTAAAGAGTTGGTTGAGAGATACAAGGATACAATTTGTTTCATGGTTGAAACTTATCATGTGTGTTTTGAAGTAGTTGAACCAAGGATGAAATGGTATTATCCCATGGGCTTTGAAGTCAGTTCAGAAGTTCTTGTTATGCAAGTAGAACATGTTTTGGCATTTGAAGTTGACACATCTGAAGAAAGATGGGGTACATATGAATAGAAATAAGCTAAAGTTAGAGAAGAACATGATAGAGGTATATGGAAAATAAATATAGAGAAAATGGTTGGTGATATGGCAACTAATGCTGGGGTGACAAAGGAAGAGTTAAAAGAGGTAAGGACTAAGATGACCGAGGGAGCTTCTAGATTAGAAAACATGGGTCTTTCAGTCCCTCCATCTTCTGAAGAAAAAAAACATAGTAAGTCCCACTTCTACTATAATTAACCTATCTATCACTTCAGAGAAGATAGCACAAGAATATACAGCTACGAACAAACTTAGAAGATCCACCAGATCAACCAAACCAAATAGCCCTAAGAAACAAAAGTTTGAAGTGGAAGATAAGAAGAAATTTGATAAGGAACCTCAGAAGAAAAAGGATAAGGTAAATGGGAAGAAAGAAGACAAGATAGAACACATACCACTGGAAACCAAACATAGAGATATTGCATAGAAGGATTATAAGAGATGGTAACCTAAAGACACTAAGAAGATATTGTGAGAGGTATGACTCTGATAATCAATATCACTAGTAGAATTTAGAAAATAAATGACTACATGACTAAAAAATTTTGTCACATGACTAAAATTTTTAGTCACGTGATTAAAACTGATCATATTCTACTATTATTTTGCAATTCACAAGTATAAATGACCAAATAAATGACTAATTTGGTCATCAAGTTATATCACAAGATTAGCAAAATATAAATGACTAAATAAATGACCAAATAAATGACTAAGTAAATAACTAAATAAATGACTAAATAAATGACCAAATAAATGACCAAATAAATGACTAAATAATTAGTCACCCCTAAAAAATGACTAAATGAATGATTATTACTCCTTTATACTAACATTCGGTAATATCATAGACTTATATACTTAGAAGTTGCATTTCAACAATAATGTTTATTCACCAATAGGATAAATTTAAGGAAGTTGGGCGGGATCCAATGCTTGAAAAAAGTAACAGAGTCTTTTGATATTGGTTCTTTCTCTACTGCTAGCTTTGCTACTGGATCTCCCACTAGTAGAATTGACATGATCTTGGAACTTGTGTTTGAAAGGGGTAGTGTCAAAATCCATTAGCTAGGATCTTTGCTAAACCTTGAACATGAAATTATCCTTATTGAATTTGATTCATAGAATCTATTCACCTGTATACTTAGAACTTGTGTTTGAAAGGGGTAGTGTCAAAAGACATCAACTAGGATCTTGCTATTCTATGTGTGCTCTAGTCTTTTTGATAAAAACCTTGTTATGAAGTCAATGGTATGAAACAGGGTCAATGAGTTTTACTGAAAAACCACAAGTTGAATCCTATAGTATTAATATCACAATTTGACTCAAAGTTTGCTCGATGAAAAAGACCAAGTTTCTTTACTAAAGGACATTATCCAATGGAGTAGCATTTGAAAACAAGTAAAAAAAATAAAAAATTAATAGAAAATATAGATTATAATTATCAATTTTTTAATTATTAAATATATTGATTGTTATGTATTTTTTAATGTTTAATACATTACTAATTAAAAGATGCTCTCTTTCCATCATTAACAAACAACTTTCTAGATACCCTCACTACTACATAGAAGGTGTTTTAAGACATTTATTAAAGACAATTAATATTTTGTCTTAAAAACATAAAATATTATTTTAGTTATTATAAATTATAAATTAATATTTTTTAATTGTCTTAAATTTAAAATTAAGACAAAACAAAACATGCATTTTCCAAAACAAAAAAAAGAAACTGCATGCATTTTCACCGTGCAGAAAGCGGGAAGGGCAGAGGAATGGCGGGGAAGTGAATTTTTAGCATGTTTTTGGATTAAGAGGTCAAGCCAAAATTTGCATCCTCATTCTCTCCTATCTACGACAAAGATGTGAAAGGATTTACAACAAACTTTGCTCCTTAGTTGACAAAGATGTGAAAGGATTTACAACAAACTTTGCTCCTTAGTCGACAAAGATGTGAAAGGATTTACAACAAACTTTACTCCTTAGTTGAGAGAATAGCTTAAGGGTATGTCTTCTTAAGCAATGAAATAATTTTGGGTTTATTATTTAAGAGTTTTTATCAGATAATGCAGAAAAATATGGTTATTTGATTTAAATACAGTCTCTTTGATTGCTCAATTCTTTTTTTTAAATGGGTTTGATAGTGTTTATGTGCAGGGTAAGAGGGAGCTTCAATTTTAGTGTTAAGAATTTCAGCATTGCGCTCCAAGGTGGAGTCGTGCCTTCTTTGTTTGGTCTATAATTCTCGTTATTTGGAGCTAATATAACAATTTTATCACCCAATCCTTGATACATAATATTGGGAAGGGTCAAAACGATTGGAAAAGAGTAGGAAATAGTCAGAGCAATTCGGTTGAAAAGAGAAGGAACGATTCATATCTACGCAAGGATCGAAATCACTGCAGACGAAGGCTGCCCTTAAAGAGAAAGTATTGGTTCATAAAGTATCTACCAGTGTTTTTTAGGTAAGAACATTCTCACAAAAGAAGGGCCTGATTAGATAAAATGGGTAGGAGATCGGTGAATCTAAGGAAGGTACTGCAGGAAAACTTGGCTATCACTTTGATTTATCAATGCCTTTTCTTGAGTGGGTTTAATTGTTTATATATTTTTTTTCTCTTGATTTGATGTTATTTTAAGTCTGTCAGACTTCAAGGTAGGAGCTTTTTCTTGCCCTTGATTTTTTTGATGGAGGATGAAAGATACACAATGAATATACCTCAAAAGAGGGTTCTAGAGTGAATATGCACGTAAATAGGTTTACATCATATATCAATCACACATGGGTTATAAAAAATATTCACATCATATAATCTCCATTATCAGGCCCACACAGGCTACTGCACAGTAAGGTTAGGCCCTTCCTTCTCACTTTCTACTATCATTGTAATGGAAATGGACTGTCCTGAACCTAGCCTACCTCTGAGGCTTCTGTGTGCCACTGACATTAAACTCTCAAAATGATAGCATTGTACCACTGCGATTTCTCAATATTCACTGCGATTTCTCTTTCATTTTTCACATGCTTTGTACTTGTCTTATGTGATTTTTATATTGCTTCTCTAGTTCGTTCACATATTAGACTTTCACAAAAAGAAAGACAAAAGTAACCGTCCTTCACATAGAACTCTGTAGGATCCTCTAATTTGGAAACAATGATTCCATCTTCCAGTCTATCTTCATATTTAATTGTTACTTCATCAACATCTTTGTGTTCCTCCAACTTCAAATTGGAGTTGAACATTCATGTATTTGAACATGCAATTTATATACTCAATAAGACTGCGAATCTTTGAGGAATTTTGTCAAACAATAACAATTTTAAAGAATCAACTGCAGCAACTTAATGTGCCTAATTATTGGAAATATCCACAATGAGAATTGACAGGTGCACAAGACACAAATATGAGGTACATATGATCATAGAACCTTGCAGTTTGAAGAAAATGAGTACTATCAATTGAAGAGTCATATGAGTTTATTGTAATATTGAATGCATTTTCAACAAGTTCATTTTGTATATATAGGGCAGGCATTACAAGTTTTTGTAGCTGGATTCCCTTGAGGCATTTTGTCACACAGTTAATGTGCCTTCTTTGTTTCCACATTTTGGACATATATATTAGAGCATATCAAGTATAAACTTGGCTCAAAGCACATTCTTGAAAGGCTTCCAAAGTTTCTTCAAAATAATGGTTTTGTGCATATGCCAACCATCTATGTATTTCACCAGACCACATTTCTATTAGACATTCTGTCAAATAGTTCACATGTGTTGATTGTGCTTCCATATCTTGCACGTGCATGTACCAGAAATAGAGTAGTTTGAGCCAACACTCAACCAAGTGTGTTGATTAAAAGTTTCTGATACCCTTTCACCATGTCAATCTTGTGCATATTCTTCAATCAAGACTTTCTATGGCTGCAATTCTTGTGAGGAATTCTATGAAAAAAATTGTAGGTTTTCCCTGTCCCCATCCCCAAATCAACCATGCCATTATAGGTAGCAAGTGTGCTAGTTGTGAAATTGGGTTAAACTCTTGCCTTTCATATTTGATTTCTAAAGTCTCTTCAATAAATCCATTGTCAACATATCCCCTGCAGTCACTCAATTATGGAGCCGTGTCTCTTAGGAATTTAGTCAATTGGTTTGTCCCTTTTCCATGCTTCATCATTTTTCACGCATACATACAAATGATCACATTTTAAATATCTTCACTCTTAACGAAGGGATTGTCCTGCTCCTACCCTACTTTTGAGGCTGCTATCTTCTTTCCCACCGAAGTACTAGGTTCCACATCTAATAAAGGGGGGCGGATAAAGAAGCAATTGGTTGATAACATCCCAAATATATAGACAGAGATAAATATGGAAAAATAGCTCAACGATCTTCTCAAATAACACATGAGGATGAATTGCAATTCACAGATCTATAGAGTTTGGAAAGATAAACCTTTGCACCAATTTAAATCAAATGGTTGTATATTATAATAATCTCACATATGACATGGAATTCATAGTTTCTAATTCAATTGATGGAAGGAAATCATGCTGGCAGCTGAAAATATTGGATGACATTGTGAATTTTAATGTGATATGGGATTTGTGGGTATTTTATTTAAATTCCATGTTTGTTAAATTTTAATTTTCTGCCCAATAATTGGCTACTAATTTAAGTGCAAAGTGGACTTAGTGGTAGAAGTTTATTCCAAAAAACTAAATCGATGTCTAATGGGGTAGTGGATCATTACTTAATGAAATTACAAAATCTGCAGATGGTGACCGAGGGCCCAATAACTGGCCATTTTTTGGAGCGCAAAAGTGGAATTAGTTGAAAAGTATCATTTTAGATTGGAACTAATGTAGTTAAAAGATTTTCCATCTCGAGAAAAAGATTATATGAGTTTTTTTTACAATCCAAGAAATTGAGGTGCATGAGTTTGTAAACACGTGTTGGTCTTGAACTAAATATTATTGTTAGCAACAGTATAAATGTGCCACAAGGCCCCAAGGAAGGAAGTGATATAGAATACCAGAATAACGTGGAACCATTTTAAAGCTTTACTTGGGACTGTCACTTGTGCACATGTAAAATAAATTGGTTCCAATAAAACATTAAACTTTCAAAACTTTGTTTTAGTAAAAGGCATCACGAGTTTATTAAAGCTGTCATATGATAATCTTGTTCAAATCCTTAACCCAATAATTCATTATACTTCTCAGATCTGAGTCATGAACTTCAGAAGGCATACAGCACAACTCGATATCTGTTTTATGCTCTACTTTATAAACAAACAGATTTTAAAACATAGTGCACCTGAATCCTCCATAAACTGACTTTAACTTCTAACACATGTAAAGAGTTGCTACACTGCAAACAACAACCATTACCATCATAAAACAAAATTGCACCTCACACACTATGAAGTATCTTGTACAGTATGATTGTCAGGTATGTTATATGTTACAGAATTAACTCCTGCCAGGTGCAGATATGTATCTAGCTTGAACCCAGTCCCTATTTGGGGCTGAATCACAAGGTGATTTTGTCAGGACGCGTGGAGAAACTATGATTTCTTCCAGGGCGAAGATGTGAAGAAGCCAGCAGAACCTAAGCAGATGACCAGTTTTTTATTGGAAGATGATACGGAGATTCCTTTCACCCATGATCATCGATTCCTTTCACCCATGACCATTCACTCACCACCATGTGATTTGGCCAAACATAGCCATTGTCCATCATCCACTATAATCAGTGTTTTCCCCACCTAGTGCTGTATTTTCCAGGAAACTTTGTTTGGGTGAAAAATAAATAATACAAACTATTATCTAATCTTTATTTCAATCTTTCAATCAATAATAAAATCTTGTCATTTCATAAATGGTTAAGGTGTAGATTTTGATGGACCCTATTTTAAACTGTGAAGGGTTTATTTTCTATGACTACTGTTGCCTTGATGATAAGGATCTATTTATATATTAAATTAAGGAAAATCCTTTTATGATTTAACAGTTATATATGGATACATTCAGGATATATAAGAATTTCGATCAAATAAAGACAAAGTGGGTGGGTGTGTGTGTAATGGAAATTTGGATTAAATAAAGATTGTGTGCATTTGTGTAGCTTTCAACCCGAAATAAATTTGTGAATTTCAAATACATAAACTTCAAACCAGAAACTTAGGATCCATCAAACATGGTACCCTAATGCTTATTGAGTATTATCCATCACTATGTCCAAACAGTGATTGGAAAAGACAAGATGCGTCCAAACAGTGATTGGAAAAGACTAGATGTGACCTGCCACAATCAAAAAGGCTGAGAAGACATCTTCAGTTGCTAAAAAAAGTCGAGGACACTGACAAGTAAATGCGCTTGTTAATAAAATTTTGATACATGACAGAAATATATGCATCATTCCAAAAGTGTCAATAAGATCACCATGAACCATCTGACAATCAAAATGATCAAAGATACAGACAGCCCAGGGTTCCATCATGCTCTGACAATCTTATGCTAATTTTCTTCATATATCCAGGTAACCATATTTCCATCGCTGTGTTGCTGAACATTCTGGATGTAATGCAAGCCACAAGAAATTGGAAGTTTTGAGCATTTTCATTTAATAAATATATTTAAAACAAATATATGGTAAAGGTGCTGAAGAAGCCACCATGGTGGCGAATGAGGAGAATTGCATAAGTTTCCTAGTTTCCTTTCTTATTCATGTGCATTATGTTGTGATGTTGTTATGTTATCTAATCTCATCTCCTCTAGTTCTTGATTGTATTTGTCTCCAGCTGGCCTGATCACTTGGACTGTTGTACCGGTTACAGGCTTCCCTATTTTCTTTTTAATAAACCTTCATCTGATATAAAGGAAACTATATTTTCTAGTTTTTTGCCACAAAACATCCAACTGCTCTGTGGTGAGTTGCCAGTTTAACAAAAATTGGTTTTGCCAATATGGAAAAAAAATCCCAAAATCAGTCTGGCTGGGTTCAGCCGTACAAAATAAATATATAATTTGAAACAAGTAAAAAAATTATATATAAAGATAATAAACTAATAGATTTATAAAGATATATTAAAAATTTAAGAGTTCACATCACTCTTATATAACTTTATAACATTATTAGTATATTGTATTAATTAATCAGTTTAGTGTACTTATATATCCTATTGTATGGACCTGCAACATTTTCTCCTCCACACTCTCCATGCTTTCTTATTCTACAAGTGCAAAAAAAATTGTACTGGTCCTGCAACAACAACACCCATTAAAAGTCAAATGCTTCACTCGTATGAGAATCACATTCATGTAATGAGTGATAAGAGGACTATTTGTAATCACAAGAGATGAGCTCTTGTAAACCATGACTCTTGAAATTGTTTCAAGATTAGTCCTAATTAAACATCACATAATTTGACATGACGAAAAATACCACCTACTTGTTAATGAATGAGCTTAGTAGATCTACGATCAATAGTTCATAAGACACAACTTGTTGATGGTTTTGCAAATGGAGTGGCAAGCTAAGTGGGCTTAATCTTGGGCAAAACTCTATGGTTAAGTGTAGTTGGATCATCACGGCATTGGGTAGGGAGACCTTCTAGGAAATTGCAATGCTTCAACCCTGTAATAAGAATCAACTCAATGGAATGGGTACTAAACAAATAATTCAAGCTCACGAGAGATGGGTTCTTATGAACCACTACTCATGAAACAGAAATATGTTGATGTTTATAGCTTTGATCAGATAAAATGAATTTAATATTAAGAAAAAATAATATTATATTAATATATATAATAATAATGAATGTTACTACTATATATATATTAATATACATATTCCATATTATCTCTTTATATTAAATTAAATAAACATCATTAAAATATTGTTATTTAGATAAATCAACATGAAATAATATTATCCTACATTATATATGCATATTGATATATATATATAATAATTATGAGATTATTATATATATATCAATATACATATACAATGTATATATTATATAGTTGATAAAATTTAATAATAACAAATATCAAATGGTTTTATTAAACATGACAAATGATATAACGGATATGATATCGGTTGAAAGTCTTTACTTAAGTATACCGATAACTATCGGTGATATAAATCAAATACTTAAATGACTATTTTTGTTAAAGCCGATCAATTAACATTGTCATGTTTGGTTACAGTTATATGCATCGACTAACTCATATTCTACCGTGTGTTATTTGATATGCATCGGCTATATTATATCACTGATATGTTTTGCAAATGATAATGGAACGATGTGAAGTTGTTTTGAACAGTCATGACTTGATGAGTCGTGACTCATTAATGAGTCACGTATCATCAAGTAATGTCTGCTCACTACAGTATATCATGAAACTCATTTGATGACTCCTAACCATGGAGAATATAGAAAACATATATTACATTAGGAAATACATTCAGATTAGGTGTGACTACAAAGAAAGTTACTACTTTCGTTTGAGCAGTCAATGAAATACAGTTAAGGAAATTAATAAGTGTATGTACATATATATTGTGATTATATATATTACACATATTGAATTAATATAAGAAAAATTTAAAAAGTCATATATTCTTGATCAAAATTTAACATGGTATAAGAGCTAGGTTCCTTCGTTGAAGCCTAATCGCTTGAAGGAAGTTCCGATTAGATTGAAGGAAGATCAAGATCAGATTTTTGGAAATCTCAGAATGGAAAATAGAATGAGACTAGAGGACAGACTTGAAGGTGCCTCTGATTTTGAATCATGGAAACTTCGAATGATGTTGGTATTAAGGAAGAATGAGTTGAAGACAATAATAGAGAATCCTCTTAATCCAAAAGCGCAAGAAGTCTTATGATCAACAATCGTTCAAGAAACCAAGAGACCTCTCTTCAATGCAATGTTTTAGATGTGACAAATATGGTCACGGCACAAGAAAGTGTCTTGACAGACTTAGAATGCAAGCCTCCCTTGCTGAAGTAAATAATTCAAATGTATGTTCAGAGAAATGTTTATTCTAAATGGAATTCAAGATACCTTATGATTGAGAGGGAGTTCATTGATAAAAGATAAGAACACTTCTAAGGTAAACTTGTAATGATTATTGATTATTATGTTAATGCTATTTTATAATTATATGGGCCCTGTGATAATCATAAGGAAGTGACGACTTTCAAATGATTATCACTTGTATTTGTTAAAGTTATTGGAAGGTGGCGATCTTGCAATAACTTTTCTATTGTGATAGATATGTTTGTGATAATTAAACATATCTTACTTGTGGATAGAATCGCCAATGGAGGCAATCCACACTGAGGCTCTGCGTTTGTGAATAAAATTAACGATGGAGGCAATTCACATAAGAGCTTGTGGATAAAATCGCCGATGGAGGCAATCCACACCATAGCTCATGAGTTTGTGGATAGAATCGCCGATGGAGGCAATCCACACAGGAGCTTGTGGATAGAATCACCGATGGAGGCAATCCACACCATAGCTCATGAGTTTGTGGATAGAATCACCGATGGAGGCAATCCACATAGGAGCTTGTGGATCGAATCACCGATGGAGGCAATCCACCTATGAACTGTGGATAGAATCGCTGATAGAGGCAGTCCACCTGGGAACGAACCTTCACAATTTATGAACTTATTGTGAGTTACATTTTATCTTCCCTAGCTAAGAGGGAGTGTTGATGTTTATAGCTTTGATCAGATAAAATGAATTTAATATTAAGAGAAAACAATTATATCAATATATATATAATAATAATGGACATTACTACTATATATATATATTAATATACATATTCCATATTATCTCTTTATATTGAATTAAATAAACATCATTAAAATATTGTTATTTAGATAAATCAACATGAAATAATATTATCCTACATTATATATGCATATTGATATATATATATAATAATTATGAGATTATTATATATATATCAATATACATATACAATGTATATATTATATAGTTGATAAAATTTAATAATAACAAATATCAAATGGTTTTATTAAACATGATAAATGATATAACCGATATGACATCGGTTGAAAGTCTTTGCTTAAGTATACCGATAACTATCGGTGATATAAATCAAATACTTAAATGACTGTTTTTGTTAAAGCCGATCAATTAACATTGTCATGTTTGGTTACAGTTATATGCGGCGACTAACTCATATTCTACCATGTGTTATTGGATATGCATCAGCTATATTATATCACCGATATGTTTTGCAAATGATAATGGAACGGTGTGAAGCTGTTTTGAACAGTCATGACTTGATGAGTCGTGACTCATTAATGAGTCACGTCTCATCAAGTAATGTCTGCTCACTACAGTATATCATGAAACTTATTTGATGACTCCTAACCACGGAGAATACAGAAAACAGATATTACAGTAGGAAATACATTCAGATTAAGTGTGACTACAAAGAAAGTTACTACCTTCGTTTGAGCAGTCAATGAAATACAGTTAAGGAAATTAATAAGTGTATGTACAGCACCAAGTACGAAGTATATACAAGTCTTCCTCACATCTATAGAATATTAATATAATACAATTAGATATATATGCAGAATATTAATACAATATAATTAGATATATTTATTAATATATTTGTAATATATATAGATATTGTGATTATATATATTAGACATATTGAATTAATATAAGAAAAATTTAAAAAGTCATACATTCTTGATCAAAATTTAACAAAATATGCAATGAAATCGTGATAATAGATCACATAGTGTATAAGAAGTTTGAACCATTTATCAGCACCTTGGTAACATACAAAGACTTTTCAAAAGTACAATGCTAAATAGATATTAGCGACAAAATACAATCTTATTGACAAGGGTTTTCATAGATTTTGTTTAACATTTTCTTCAATCAACTACATTCTCAACAAAAAAAAACGACCATTATCCATCTGGCCATCCACAAGATCAAATAATTGTGATAAATTATGAAAATAGCATGCACCATTAAGGGTCGTGTAATGTCAAAGGCTTTGAATTGGTTTTGGGGGTGGGGGCTCTGTCCCTCAAACCCATCATATGCCATGAAAAGGAATGCACAAAGGGCACTGCTCCCAAATTTTATGAGGGGTGCTGCCCCTCAAACCAATTAGGGGCTCTACACCCAAACCCCTGCCAACTACAATCCCCAAATCAGGATCCTTGTCCCCCTTATCCCCAAAACTTTCCACCTCGTTCTATGACTCCCTGACACATAGACAAGATCAAAATATCAATCTATAATTCTTATAAATTTGCATATAAATTAAAAAGTAAATATGAGATTAAAAATTATAAACAAAAGATAACATTGAATCAGCCTTATAGTATCCATGGACACTAAAAAGTAAAAACAATAAGTTAAGACAATGCTTATTCATGTGAATAGCTGTGTGGTATTCATTTTAAAACACTATTACTATGTGCACACAAATATTTTCTAGGTCTTTGAAACAAAAAGGCATTAACCCAAATGAACGCTTAAATGCTCAGCTCAAGAAATTGCATCAACAAATGGGTCCACATTCTGTCTTAAGTAAGAGAAGTTATCTGTAATCAAGTGATTTGCAGTTGCATTTCTTACAGTGGTAATAGGAGTAAGGATAGATTTGTAAGAAGCGTAACTACAGTGCATTTCAAATCTGCAGCGTAAGATTTATCAATGATCCAACAGTACATATAAGCAATCTGTATCTTTTAAAGGATACAGAATGTGTTAATATAAAAATTGGATGACAAAACTTACAAGAGGGTATAATTCTCCAACACGGTTTTGAAGAGGAGTGCCACTCGGAGCCCACTTGTAAGACAACTCTAATGAGAATATAGCTTTAGCAGTAAGTTACATGTTCGGTCCTTGATAAAATGTGCCTGACATATAAAAGAGTCAAACACTAAACGACTTACAACAAAGTAAGACATTTAATTATTTCCAAAAATGATGCTCTTTTTCTTATTCAAAAACATTTACAATGTATCATAAATATCACTTATTTGATTGCACACTGTGTGTTTCTCGTGCAATTTTTGTCATTAGCAAGACTGCAATTGAATATATCAATTCCTTATGTTACATGCACCATACTTTTTCCAAGAACAATAGAAAACACATTGTAACAAACATATCTCATCTAATATAATGCGATCCCATTTGACTTAGTGCAGAACTGATGGTCCCATGTCATTTGATGAGCCTGGTACCTTATTTCCACTCTCCTCAGAGTCATCAAGATCTGCATTTTTATTTTTTTTCCCATCCATAGCACTCTTAATAATTTTTGACACTTTTGAATTTCCCTTACCCTTCATCTTTCCCTTGCTGACATCTACATCTTTATCATTTTTCTCTTCATCAATTGTTTTCTTTTTTGAAGTTTTCCCATATACTGCATGTTTTCCTTTCTTTTCAACTTGTTTGGATTACTTTTCAGATTTCACAACAAAGGGCCCACAAAAGTAATGCTGGTGTATGCCCAATCATTCTAGATAAAACAATCTACAACACCATTGACACCTCTCCTTTCCAGGCATCATTTTTTTCTATACTCTGACTCAATAATGTTATATGTTGTCAAAACAGTATCATAATCAGAAAGTTCTGCAATATCTTTACATCTATTAGCACCGTGATAAACCAGAACTTTAGTGCTTCCTTCACTTGTGAACCTTGCAATCTCATTTCTTCATTGGATGAATGCTACCATTGGAAAAATAAAAAGTGTGGTTTTAATCTAAGGGAGAACCTTAGATTTGCTATTGGAACCCACTTTAATGTTTGACAGCTTAGATGAGTTCGCAGTAAGAGGTGCCTTTAGTTGCAGGTCACGACTACATAGAAAAAGGGATATTGCCTGAATTGTTTTTCCCATTCCCATTTCATCTGCAAGCATGCCACCTTTAAATTCAGATTCTTCTTGCTTTAGAATCCAAGCTAGCCACTCCTTTTGGAAAGGTAATAATAGCATCAACATCTTAGGAGGTGGTTCCTGCTCTTCCATGGGACCCTTATTTTGAGCAATTAATGCATCTAAGTCAAGATCTCCATCATGTGCCCAGGGTTCCCAGTCTTCAAGGCTTTTCTCCCAAACTTGCCAATTCAAATCGTCAGCAATGCCATCTTCTAAATGTAATGGCTTCTTTTCTTTCTGCTTTTGGAGTTTTTGGCTTCTCCGTGCATTTTTTAATGGTTTTGACCCCTTTCATTTGTTTTTCGTCTCCTTGTCACAAGAAACAATTATTTCTTCCCCACTGGATAAACCAGCATCCTGATGATCACTTTTTTGCATTTCAAGTTCAAAATCCAAATCCCCTATGTCAGATTCGAACATGTTATTTTGATTCACAATCATCTCAGTGATTGCATGTGATTGTTCATAGACGTATTTTGCATTCCGTTTCTTTCTAATGCCTTTATTAGGCATTACCGCTTCCATGGTAGGCTCCTTATCTGAAGGCCAAGCGATAGGTTCAAACAACTTCAGGCACTATAATATCACTCATACCCAATAAAATTAGCATCATTAGCGATTCCTTTAAATTATGTAATTGGAAGAAAAATCTTTTTTTATCAATTATCTCAAAAACCTATTAAAAACCCACAGAAGCTATAATTTCATACTCCACCATGCTTCAAACTCATATATATGATTTGTTCAGTGTTAGAGAAGGCGATTCAAGCTTAAGCAGACGATACATTGTTTATATTTAGACCCTAGTATGCTCAAAATAAGTGCATGATGGCTTTATGCATTTTTTTTGATGAATAGTTTCTAGTTTCTGTTGTTAGATCCGGCTTCTTCTGAGTGAGCTCTCGTAGGGTGATTTTTATGTCCCTTGGCCCCTTTTTTGTGAATATGTAACTTTTATATTCAATTAATAGAAAATGCACTATTCATGAAAAAAATAAGTGCACTAGAGCCCTACAATACAAAACAACAGAATACTCATATTCATATGTGTAATACGTCTATAGATAAAAAGAAATAAAAAATGAATATTTGTAAACTTGAGCTAATACTGAAAGACCAAACCAGGCTATACCTCAAGTAAAATATTCACTTCTTAAGAACTTCATCAAGTTATATGTGGATGTACACTAGAAAGCATAATTACAACTCAAAACCAAAGCATAATTTGAGATGATATAACTATTAGTTCAAAATCTCTTTCAAGGCCAGTTTATGAACCTAAATTGATGTATATACACCACCCTAAAGGCTGCTTGAGACCCTGATTACCCAATGCTAGAAAAATGCCTCTAAAAGAAGTGTCCACTCACTGAATTCACGATCGCTGGCAACAAGCACCTCTACATCAGAGGGCACGCCATCACTCTCATCATGGTTGATGAGAAGCACTATGACTATAACAATGACAAATGAAAACCATGTCACCCAATATGTAACATACTTACAACTTGAGAAGAGCTATACAACTAATTATATAGAACCATCCTTTCTATACACAAACATTCACCAGTCTTCTACAAAAAGCAACCATATTGTACTATTATCAGAATGCCTTGGTCTAGAATTTCACAGATTACTCAGCCATAAGTACAAAGATGCATAGATTAAAATGGTGTGATAATTAGATAAAAGAAAGACAAATACAAAGAAGAAGAAGAAGAAGAAGAAGAAAGAGGAAATGAAGATGTATGACCTCTCCATTGAGTTTCCACCGCTACCTTTCATCGAGGAGGCCTCATTATGCTTGGAATCGTAGTCCATATAGATTTTCCTTGCCTCTTTCTCTATAGCTTTTGTAGAGGAGTAATAATGGCGCCTTCTTCCAATGGCGGGAATAAGTGATCCTTTAAAAATACTCCATGTATTAGGGCTCACCTCTGCGGGCAGTGGCTATGTTGGGGCCAAAATGCAATGACGTAGCAGGTTGTCTTGCAAACATTTACCAGTAGCCTAGAGGTTGGCCATGAATGAAACAATGATTTGGTAGGCATTCCCAACTCTGAGATTAGAGAAACTCTAGCTATCATTTATGTTAATAGAAAACTAAGAATGCAAGGAATTTTGGGGTTGTCCTACCAGATTTATTTTTCAACATCTCCTTCTTAAGTAGCCATTTTCCTTCGGAAACTTCCCAGTTTTATTATACTCTTCATGGAAATTACTTTTAATGAGGATAGTTATAAACCACAAGCCAACAAGGATTAAAGGTCAATTCTGGTGTAGGAGCACCTTAGAGTGAAAGGAACACAATGGGGTCATATCGATGATCCAAGGAAATATGAAGACAAATAAGACCTATAAGGTCATTTTGTGTTGTAATGAGGTCATTAGAGCCATGAAAATGTCATTTTGAATCAATATAAGAATTGTTGCCAATATAGGAAAATCTGGCCTAAAAGCGATAATGTATGGGTTTAACGGTAGATTAAGAGATTCACTTATGTTTTTTGTTTATAAGGTCTATGAATGACCCTTGGAATTTAATTGAGTAATATCTAGATGATAAGGTGCAAAATACATGTAAGTTGTCAATGTTGACAACTTGTTGTCAAATTTGACAACATTATTTAAGGGATAACCGACCAAAATGATGGTTGAGAAGGTAGCTAAAGGAGTTCATTTCAGTTTCCATGAAGGGAACAAGTCAATATATGTTTTTAATACCCAAAAATGAGCAGCATTGGTGGTTGCAACAAGTTTGTTCCAATAAAGTTAAAGTTTTCTATTTTTTTTCTATGTTCTTCCATAACAAAACAGTTTGATTGCAAACATGTTTTTTGTTTCTTATTATTAACTTAAAGTCCTGAAACCTATGGTATTCTAAGGAGGGATGAATCCTCTTTGTTTTGTCTTTTGAATCATCCATTTTCATTAAAAATTGATAAAGTTAGTGGCATATTAGTAAAATATGTCCAAACCCTCACTAGGGTAATCAGTGAGTGGCAAAAATGTAATAAATTTTGTTTTTGTGTCATGCCCATATAAACCAACAAAAACACAATTTTTTTTTCTTAAAAAACTAGAAGCTTGACAATACATTCATATGTTTCAAGGATAAGTTAACTATAGATAGACCGACCATAGCCTAGGGGTTCTAATTCAACAAGTTAAAAATAATGAGCGGCCGCCAAAAGAGTTGCAGTGGTCTACCATAACCACCATCGTGCTAGGACACTAGTTGAAAGGTTGAGTATACTAAAGTTAGCTTATCAAGTACGTCTAGAGTTAGGAATCTAATTTGTGCACAGAGTCTAGCCTCAAGTCGGACGATGGCTCGAAAAGTTATTGGGTTAATGGCGAGTTGATTTTCGGGTGCATGAGTAAATTGAGTATATGATTGGAAGGTCAAGTTGTTGTAGGTTTAATTATAATCTAGGCGAACCTTCAATATTATAATGTGGAATGAATACTCTTAGTTAAAAATCAATTAATAATATTACTAAATTTACTAACTTCTAAACAGAGTAGCGATTAAACCAGTATAAAAGAATATCCTTATGTCAACGTTCTTCTTGCCAATCTATAAGGAAAAATCTCCTTAAACCAAGTGAAATTAACTAAGCTAATTATACAATTTAGAATAATCAAGTAACCGATTGAATAAAAAATAATTTAGATATTTAAATAAAGTAATTAAATTAACTAAACATAATTTGATAACACAAATTAAATGAGTTCTAATGGAACAAAATGATTTAATTAAGTTAACTAAGTTAAATTTTAATTAAAACAAAACCCTTTGTTTATAAATTAACTATATTAAATTCATATTAAATAAATTTCAAAATAAAATAAAACTTTACTATTTAATTAAACTAAATAATAAAATTCATTTGAAACGAAATAGCAAGAAATAACTACAATTGTTATTTAATTTAAATTTAATACAAAACAATAAATCAAAAAACATATAAAAAAATAATTTAATAAAATTAAATTTTCATTTAAACGAGCCTCAGCCCTTTTTAAGTCCCCGAGAGGACTGTACGCAGGGGCCCGTGCTGCCATGCCAGTGTGGTACCCTGCCATGGCAGTGTACCGCACTGTGCATGGTAGTGCCATACCCTGTCATGCGCAGGGGGGCCGACTGCCATGGGCAGTGCACCCAGTACGGGGGTGTGGGGCACGCGTCCCCCCCCAAAAGTAAATCTAATTTTAAAATATATATATATATATATATATATATTTAAACATTCCTTTTTATTACATACAAATTTTTACAAAGGGGTAAATGTATATATTTTTCTTTCAAATTGGATATTATTTAATTTAAAAGAATTTTGGGTTCCTTAGCAATGATATATATATATATATATATATATATATATATACACACACACACACACACAAATATATATATGTGTGTGTGTGTACACACACACACAGACACACACACACACATATATATATATCTGTGTGTGTGTGTGTGTGTTTTTGAAGGGATGGAGTCTTTATAGGTTTCTTGGGTGGTGACCCAGGTGGGTCCCACCCACTAGACCTCTGTCTTGATAAGGTAATATAAGTGTATACATATTTTTACCATATTATTATTATATCTTTTTTTTTTGAGGGCAAGTGGGAGTTTTTTTTTTTTGAATAAAATATTGACAGTGGCAAAAGGAAAATGTATGAGAATTTTTCCCATACATTTTCGAGAGACTTGTAGGTCTCTTTTGCCTTTGTTTTGATTTTCTCACTTGGTTTTATTTTTGTTTCTTCACTTATGATTTTTTTTACTACAGTTCATTTTTTTTGGAGCTAATGACAATGGAAAATAAATATTTTTATTTGTCTCCATGCTACTATATCCTCTAAGGATAAGTCCAAAAGAACTAAGATGAGTTTTTTTTTTTTTTAAACTATCCACACAACTAAACTATCAATTTCATTTTGTCCATTGTTTTCAACTAGAATTCTATCACTTAAAATATCAAGAGGATGTTCTAATGAATTTAAAGGTAACATACATTACAATGGTAAACAAGATTGCAACATCATTATATTTCCAATATGAAATTTTCAACATCAGACTTTACATTTTAAGAGCTAAAATACATGGTTTTCTTTTCAACATTGAATCAAATCTACAATAAACAAGGCTCAATTTCACATATGCTTGATATGTATATCACATTAATACATCTTATACATTAATCAAATGAGTGTCTTCTCATTCATGATTACAACAATGCAACAATAAAGTTGCTTCCATATGGACACAAAATAAAACTCTCCCAAACTTTATCCTTTGCAAAAAGAAACATGGCCTTCAAACCTACAAATAAAAGGGGAAAACTATGGAGAGCTCACCTCCCATCCAAGGTCTCAAGGAGACCACCCCTGAGCTTGGAGAATCAAGACTAAGCGGTTACATGCACAACACAATGCTCACAAACACATATATGAAAAAAACAACATTTAACTTTCAACCAAGGCTTCACAAATGGATTTCAATAATCCATTGAGATAGGGTGAAGGTGGGCTTTTCCAAGGAGGACAATGCCATACCAATACAAATTCTCAATAAGAGTTTTTCTGTGCCCTTCCAAGGCTATATTGTCATTCCTTTCATATACAAGTTTTGTCATTTCCATTATCAATACAAGATTTACCACATGGCTTCATGGAGTCCATACCCCATGAAATTTTCTCTCTTCTCCAAGAGAAAAGACTCTCACTACAATGGAGAGCCCAACTAACCCCTTCACCCAAGGCCACTACTTCCCTTCCCAAAGGGTGAGTGATGCCTTCAACTCCCATGAGAAACACACCCAAAGAAAATAAAACAAATAAGAATGAATCAAAATCTAAATGCATCCCAACCCAACACAACAAACAACAAGATTTGCATATATGAACACTATACAATATTTACATATTCATCCAAAGCAACAATATACAAAGCTAAAATGCAAGAGCATTTCTCCATGACAAGAATTTACCAACCTTGGTCCAAGAAAAAATGGCAAGAATGAAGTTGAGAAGAGCTCCTTATCCAAATCACTTGACTTTCTCCTTTCTCCAACCCTAAGTGTCTCTAAAATTAGAGAGTGGGTGAACACCCACTAAGTCTTTCCAAACCCTCTAAAAAGACCTCCAAAAGTGTACTCAAGACCTAGCAATTAATGAGACATGCCCTCTAGTCCTTTGGTCTTACCTCTTATCCCCCTTCTTAATTGTGAGTTTAGTAAGGAGTGTGGGACAAGTTAGATGCATGTGGCCATCTCCATTTTCGCCACTTTTGAAAAGTAGGCACTAGTACATTTGGCCTAGTTTTCTAACAAAATTTTTTACCAAAAAATAAGAAGGTTTTGCTTGGTCGGATTATAGAAGGAAATTTTTTAATTTTTTAAAAAATTTATGCCCATGTTTGTCGAAATAGCGACAAATTTCGTGATGGTCAAAATTTTGACAAACACAGGCATAACTTAAAAAAAAAAGAATTTCATTTCTCATTATTCCCAACCTACAAATTAGAAGTGCAGCATGTGCACGAAGGAGATACCCAACTATTTAATTTACTGGATACCCAATCAACTGAAGGTTTCTCTTCTGAGACTTTTGCAAAGGTTAAATCTACTTGACATCGTGGGGCAGCAGCAGAAGCTTGAGCTTAATCTTTACATAAGGTATGTGGCAGATGACATGAATATTAATTGTTTTTCTGGACCTCTTTATACTGTAATTTTCATTTTCGTGAATCATTATTGTGATTTATTTATGTAATAATAAAATACTTTCTCAAATTTCTCATTCATGGGGTTTTCCTATATTCTCAATAGCTACAACTTTTGTCAAGGATTATTAATTCGTGCATTCTTCTTTGCTTTACTATGTATTGAACAAGGGCTTCCTTAAATGTTCTTATTTCTGGGTGTTTAATATAATGAAGGGTTGAGATCATGTGTCTATGTGTCGATTTATGCATAGGATGGTGGCATTTGGCTTTACACCTGCCAACTGCATTTGTTTGAAAGCTTCTAAAGCATTTTCAACATATCCATTTTGTGCATATCCTCCAATCATTGCAGTCAACAAAATGACATTTCTTTGAGTTATTTTGTCGAATAGTTTACGTGCCTTGGCCATGGTTCCACATTTTGCATACATGTCTCCCAGGGCACTTGCAACTAAAACATCTGAGAAAACTCCGCCTTCCATTATCATTTGATGTGTACATATAAAAGAAAGTGTACCATGGACTCCAATGATTGCAAGGTATTCACAAAATGGATTTTTTGAAAAGGCTCTAGAAACTTTCAAGCAAATGCAATTGGCAGGTGTAAATATTGACTCAAATTTTTTTTCCAACATCCTCCATGCCTGCATCAATATAGGATTTGTGGAATTGGGCATGGACATGGATCAAAGCATAAAGAAAGGAGGATTTTTTTTAGAAGTTATAGTTACAACTGCCTTAGCAGACATGCATGAAAAATGTGGAAGCATATACAAGGAATGATAACTATTTAAACTTTAAACCCATAGATAACCATATCATATCAATCAAAAACCTAATACTATTATTTTTTGATTGATTCCTAGAAACAATGATGAGCATAGAATAATAGAGACACCTCCTACACACATAACAAAAAGTACTATAATGATGCAAAATTATACAGTGAAGAAACTTCTATGGAATAAATAGATCATCTGACACAACAAAAGATTGATCAATATGAACACAAATAGAGTCATAAGGATGTCAAAAAAATTGACAAGGAAAATAAATGAGGTATCTGTATAAGTATGGGGATATTGAAAGTATGAAAACATAATAATTGATAGTAGAGAAGGAAGTGATTATGTTCATTAAAGATAAGAGAAGTCATCTGAGATCATGTTATAGTCATTTATGTTGGTCACAAAAACCTAATTCTATTCAAAGGACAGCCCTACAAGGAAAATGTAGAAAATGGTTGTGTTAAGATCCTTCTTATAGTTAAAATATAGTTATCAACATAGAAAAAACACTATTGATAAAGATAGTGAATAAGTAAAAAAACCAGTCCCAAGTATGAATGATAATGGAAGCCTTGACAACAAAAAATTGAAGATATTAGGATACACAAAAAATGAAGTGGTATTGACTGTGACAAGAAAGTAATGAGAGTAATTTTAAGTAAATCAATAGAATCACTAGAAAAAAAATCAACATAGTCTCGAAGAAGTGGATGATATCAAGAGATGCTCCAATTCACCCAACTTCAAATCTCCAACTAAAACTACAAATTGACATGCCTACCTCAAAGAATACAATCACCTGTGTAGTTAAAATCCAACCAAGCATCATCACTCTTACACATCTAAGCTTATAAATAGCTTAAAAGAATTTATAAATATTATCTCCACTCACTTTCCCTCTTCAACCTCTAAAAATTAATCCTTCCTAGAGTAATGATATTGAAAATCTCTTTAACTTAATATCAATTTCTTGCATTTATGTAGAAGTTAAATTTGGTGGTGAATCATTTGAGCTTGAAAAATTATGTTTGAAATTATTCATCAATTCTCAACTAATTATCTATTTTGTTATTTGAAAATGGTTACCATTGAATAACCATCAATTTTATGTGTGTTGATAAGTTCTTATTTTCTCTTTTTTATAGCTAGTCAATGATATGATCATAGTGATTCTTTGAGGTCTTCCTATCATTTTAAAAAAAATCAGTATGTCTAAATCAAATTTGCAGACTTATCCAATCTTTTCACAAGCCCTTCTTGTATACAAATTTGAGAAGAAATCTAATTATGTGGTAAAACAACTTCTGAAAAAAGAGATGAATCTTTTGACCATGATAAATAGAGCTCATCACATCTATTTTTGATCATCCATACTGTGTTCCAAAGCTCCCATTTTGAGACACACTAGAAGTATGCTGACAAAGGTTATGCAATTTGGCTTTACATCTGCCAATTAGATTTGCTTAAAAGTTTTAAAAGCCTTCTCAAAAAATCTAGTTTGAATATATCCTACAATCATGGGATTCCATGAGACCTCATTTCTTTGAGGCATTTTGTAAAACAGTTCATATGCCTTGTCTATGCTTCCATATTTTGCGTACATGTCCACCAGGGCAGTTACAACCACAACATTTGGAGAAAATCCTCTATCCTTCATGTTTTGATGGATATCTATGCCCTGTTGTAGAGCTCCCATTTCAGCACAAGCTATAATCATGTTGGCATATGTGAACCGATTAGGTTCGAAACTTGTTCATTTCATTTGGTGAAACAGTGCGACTGTCTTGTGAGGATGCCCATGTCTTCGGTATGCATTAGAAACAATTACCATTTTAGACTTATAGGTCTCTTCATTTACTCCAACCACAAACATAGGGGCATCTGCTGACAGTGTAGAAATTATGACCTTTTTAGCACCACCCTGTTACAAAAGAAATTAGTAAACATTACTATTCTTTGCCACATAAGCCAAGATAAGTGCCTAGGTTGTTCCTTAATCAGTTAAGGTTTTTTAAGGAAAATAACATTATTCAAAATATCAAATATATTTTCCAACTATCAAATGAGTTCTCATAAACCCCAAAATATATACCTTAAGATGTGCAGATGCATTTTCAGTTGTGGTAAATACACCAGATGACTCTACAACATAGTCAGCTCAAAAATCACCCCATGGAATCTCTGTAGGGTCCCTCCACCAATAATTAGGACCATAAATAGCATCATCTTTTGAGGATTGTAAATGCTAACATTATTTTCAATTTTTTCTTGTCCATAGTAATCTCACACCTCTTTGAAGTAACTGTAATTTTGTGCCCATCAATTTCAAGTGTCTTATTGTCTACAACAACAATGCTCCCCTTGTATATACCATGTGTTGAATCATACTTGAACATGTAAGCCTGCCACCAAAGCCCAAATTATAGACAAGTAAACAAGCATTCAATATTTATTATTTAATAAATAGTCAACCACAACAAAGAGGTGCAACATGTGTACAATAGATACAAAGAAAGGTCAAGAGGAAAAACTAAAAATCCTAAGCATGCAATAAAAAGGACCTTTGAAGACATCACACGTAGGAGAACGCTTGGAAAATACACTGTGGAAGACCAAAATAATTAATTTTCTATCTTTTAAGTTCATCTACAAAGAAATTGGCATGCATCCTATACATAAATGTGTCATCCTTGAGTAGAGACTTTACTATGTAATTCAAAACAAACAAGACAAAAAGAAGAAATCGCCAAGTAGTAGCATTTAAACTTGATGGTGAATTTCTCAAATTGTCGTTATCTTTTTTTTACTTGTAGACTCGCAAACAGGTCAAGAGTGCAAGTAATCCATACACAAACAAGTCATCTAAAGTTGATAATTTACCATTTAACTTAAAACAAATACATTAATAACAAAGATCACCAAGCTGTAGCATTTAGATTTCTTGTTGAACTTCTCAATTTAAGTTTCTTACTTCTTCTCACAATAATACCTTCTAAATAGAAGAAAAAATTTATACTTGCACATACTATTAGAGAAAAATGTTATTTTAATACACTTGATATAGAATAGCAAGCTCACATGCCTTGTCTATGATTCCACTTTTCACGTACATGTCCACCAGGGCAGCTGCAACCACAACATTTGGATAAAATCCTCTATCCTTCATGCTTTGATGGATATCTATTCCCTGTTGTAGAGCTCCAATTTTAGCAGAGGCTATAATCATGTTGGCATATGTGAATTGATTGGGTTCGAAACTTGTTCGTTGCATTTGGTGAAACAGTGTGACTGTCTCGTGAGGATACCCATGTCTTCGGATTGCATGTTTAGACAGTTTTTAGTTGGATCCTTCTATCATGATTACATCAAAAAGTGGCTACTCATCATAACAATGATAATTACATTGTGAATAATGAAACCTATCAATCAAATCAAGAATGTTGATGGACACCTTAGAATGTTAAAAGAGTAATTGTGAAATCTTAACATGCTTGTAATGGCTTTGATAAACAATGTGTGAATTATGTAGCTTCTACCACCTTAACCTTCTATTTTATTTTCCTCTTTGTTCGAACCAATTTACAATGCATATGGCATGAATAGTCTCAACTAGCAATCCTTAAACAACACATAAACAATACACATTAAGGAGAAAATTAAGCCTAAAAAAAAGTTAGTTAATTCATGGGATTATAAGCAACAACTTGTTAGAAATTTGAATATTTCATGAAGGAAATTATAACATATCAAGCAAGAATAGATCAAATCATCGATTGTCTCATGTTAGAAGCCAATTGTCTTCATTTCTTTGCAAACTTTGAACATTGGATTTTCCTATGTCTATGCTTGGTGACAACATTTTGAACATTGTTGATATACTTAAATGGAATACACAATACCAAATGATAAATGCTTAATTGTTGTAATGGAAAAGCATCAGAACCATCCATTTCTAAACTTTGATTTGGTATGATAAATGTCCCTTTGCATTGAGAAAATTATAGTTGAGAAAATGGTTGTTTAGTGACGATTTGTATTTGCAGGTTGCAAACAAATCATCCTTCTTCCACCAATGAGTCATTCCATTCAAGAAAGATCATGTATGACGATATCAACGCACAAAAAAATAGGGAGACAATTGCTAGACTGTGGTCTAACTTAAAAATAAAAGGTGATGGGAAATGTAATTGTCCTTCCAAAAATTTTAAGGGCTTAAAGACTTGAAGATATCTAATCAAAATAGCCGAGGAACATTGTAGGAAGCATGGTCACATTGAAGGGGGAAATGAATTTAATCCATTGGTATGTATTTTAATAATTTATAAAAGACATAAGACATGATTTGATGATGACATCATGGTCATGGTTAATATAAGGTCATCATTTTGATATAGGTCAACCACCCTGGGTTTCATGTTATGGACCATGACAATCCAAAGAATGTGGATTTCCAAATGAGGGAACATGGAGGTGTGAATATAGAAGTAGAAGGTAATGATCCCTTGGAAGAAGATCATGATGATGAAGAAGATCATGATGATGAAGAAGATCATGATGATCAAGATGATCATGATGATCAAGATTATGATGATGATATTGACATAGACCTTGATGTACCTATACTTGAGAAGGCACACGAGCCCCTATACGAAGGCTCCCAAACAACTCTTCTTTCCATATCTACAATGATTATTCAAGTGCAATAGCTTGGCACAATATATGGATTACCATGCACATAATAGAAGTCAAGATGACATTATGTGAATACTTGCAGATGGTTCGACATTTAAGGAAATAGAGGAAAATTGGCCACACTTTAAAGAAGAACCTCGTAATCTCAAGCTTTCATTGGTAGCGAATGGTGTCAATCCGTTTGGAGAGATGAGATCTGTTTACTCGGTGTGGCCTATTTTTGCTATCAACAATAACATTCCTCCTTGGATGTCCATAAAGAGGGAGCACATAATGTTGGCAATGATTGTTCTATGTATTTTTTCATTTAATAGTCATCTAAATTAATTTATTATAAATAGTCCATCAAAATGGTCATAATAATTATGTAATATTTTTGTTCATTCAACTAGGTAAGTACCAAGTTAAAGATATCAATGTATATATTGAGCCCCTTATCGACAAGTTGATGTTGTTATGGAATGGGGTCACTATGCATGACATCTCTAGACCAATAGGACAAAGATAATTTCAATTCAATGCAATGCTTGTATGCACAATACATGATGCTCTTGGGCTAACACATTTTTGTGGTATGTTCTCTTCTTAACACCTCTTTTTTGGTATGTTATAGTGCTAACCAAAGTTAACATATTTAATCCAATTAAACACGTTCTTGTAGGTCTTTAGACAAAGATAAAATTTGCATATCTAGTTTGTGGTCCAAAGATGAAATCTCATCATTCAAAAAGTTTAGGAAAGTAGGTGTTCGATGAGCATAGACACTTTCTCCACAAAAATCATAAGTACCGAATTATCGAAAAACATCTTTTCAATGGGAAAGAAGAGACTACATCAAAGCCACAAAGAATGACACCTTGCCTATGGAAGTTGGAATACAATAAAATAAATCATCTAATGTCATTCCATATGATGGTTTTTGTTTGAAATTTATATTTTGATATTGTGTTTTTTTTAATAATGATGTAATTGATGCTCATGAAGGTCATCAAGGAATTAATGACCAACTTCCAAAATAACTAAAAAGTTATCCTACATAATTTAGTAGGTTGCCGTAGTGTGAGAAACTCCCAATCGTGCATTTGTTTGATGCTATGCATATTGGAAAGAGTGTAACAAAGACATTATGGAAAATGTTGGATGGAAGGCGTGACAAAGACAAAATTGTCAAAATTTGTAGTGACATTGAAGAATCCAACCATGCAATGAAAAATGTCATTCGATCAAATAACAATGGAGACTAGATTGATACAAGTGCCCTTGGTTATTTTCGAAGCAACAGAGCAATGCTATAAAAGAAGTCATAAAAAAAATATGATTTCCCACAGGATTTGCTGTGAACATAAACAATCTCATATCAAAGAAAAGCGAATTTGGGCCAGGGATGAAAACACATGATTGACATACATTTATTAAGGTAATTCATGTTATTTTGTATTCACTATATCTTTGTATACTGCATGTAGTTTTCATTGCATTCTTTTATAAAAGATTGATAAGATCATTTTACAAATATTGCAATACATTCTACCTCTCTCTTTCCCACACAACTTCAACAACAGTGTCAAACAAGTTATATATGATCTTGGAAAATACATGAGGTGGTTGTCATCAAAAGAAATCAATAAAGAAGATATAAAATATTAGAAGAGAAAAATTCCTAATCTTATGTGTGAAATGAAAAAGTGTCTACCTTCAACTTTTTTCAATGCACAAGAACACTACCTCATATATCAAGTTGAGGAGATTGAATTGTGTAGACCTATACAAACTAGGTCAATGTGGATGGTTGAGAGGCACTTAAAATTTTTGAAAAGCTTGGTTCGACAGAGAGAAAATCCTGAGGGTTCTATGGTGGAAGGATATATGGTATACCAGACCATGGTGTACATTAGTGAATATCTTCCTAAGTTTGCAGAAAAGATACATGTAGATCATATTTGGGATCCCAACTCCATTAACAAATTTGAAGGGGAGTACTTGATGGGAAAAGGTAGATTGAGGAAAGTGATAGGTAAATATAAGATGTTATTATAGTTAATTAATTCTTATAAATCTTCAATATAAGTTATTTATAATTGGTGTATTTTTTTATATAGCTAGTTGAAAGTGAGATGAAATACATTTGTATATTGCAAACAATCTTGATTGGATGATGGTATGGATTGAACGATGTCAACAAAATAGTTTCTCATTAACATGGGAAGGTGTTGCTTCATTGGTTAGAGAAGCTCATCATAATGATGATTCCAATGTTACGCCAATGGTAATTGATCTAGCATATGGTTTAAGAGGTAGAGAGGTACGTACAAATTTATTAATGATCATGACTCATATGTTTCATATCAACTCACGATGCAAATAATTTTCACATGCTTGAAAAATTGCAAGTTAAGCACCACAAAGCTATGTACTATCATGTTCACAAATTTCGCATAAAAAAGTTGGATGACACGAAAAAAATATGTGATTCTGGGATAATTGCAATTTTCAAGGTCATTAATATATCATCTAGAAATGGCATACATCCTCAATAATCTCAAAATCGATACTATGACATCTTGGATGATATAATTGAGTGCGACTTTAACTCTTTCAAAGTAGTTCGATTCGTCATCAAATGGTGCAGGCTAACACTGAATCAAAATGATTCTGATAGAACTATTATTGAACATGATAATAGATTTACAATGATTAATACAAGGTCATTTGAGCCAGTTGGAGATGAGCTCTATGTTCTTCCAAGCCAATGTGAGAAAGTGGTTTACTTAAAGGTTCCACATAAACAAGGTTGGTCATTTGTTGTTAGACATGATCCAAGAGGAAGGCCGATAAAGTATAATGTTATGGAAGAAGAAGATATTGATGATGATAAAGAAGAAGATGATGGTGATGATGATGATGGTGATGATGATGATGGCGATGATGATAGTGGTGGTGATGATGATGATGATGATGATGATGATGATGATGATGATGGCGATGGCGATGATGATGATGATGATGATGATGATGATGATGATGATGATGATGATGATGATGATGATGATGATGATGATGATGATGATGATGATGGCGATGATGATGAGATGGATGAAGAAGATGATCAATGACATGATTGAAATGTACAAGGTATGTGATTTAATTATTTATATATATTTATATTTATTAGTATATATGTTTAATATTGATTTATTGATTTCAATTCTAATGATTACATATTTATTGTGTTCAAATTTAATGATTACAACATATGTGATTTATAATTACCAATGTTTTGCTTATGATGCTCAATTAATTTCTACTGATACATGTATATATTTTGTTTGATTGTCACCCTTTTTGCAAACAAGCAATTGACTACAGACATTGTCACCCCTTCTGTTGATGATCTTCCATTCCTTTTATAAGGTAAATTTGTTCATGTTTATGTTGTTGCATATTGTTCATGTTGTCTTCTAAGTTATTTGTAGCATACGTATCATGTAATTTTTAGCGAACTTAAGATAAATGATTAACATATGTAGGAAATTTAACCCCTTTGGTGAGGATCCTGCACAGTGACATGCATTAGTAGGTATAAGTCAATAAATACACATAATTTTCTTATATTCTTCTTGTTTATCACTCAGCATGTATGTTATAAATAGACATATTATATAATCATATAATGTATATATAGAAAAAGCAGAACCATATAGACATATAATTATGTAATCACTTTCAACTTAGTACATTTTATATCTCCACGTATAGACAAAGAAGAACCGTACGTGTGGGTCACGACTTGATTATTCTATATATATTATTTAATTATTATCAAAATTCTATTTGAAGAGGGGACATGACAATATCTCATTTGATGGATTGTAGGACCCACCAAATAGGTACTTGTCAGATCTATCTACATCGAATGAGGGAAATGAAGGAATTGTAGATGAAATTTCTACATGTAGTACGACTAAAATGGGGAGATCAACTAGAGGTCAAAAGATTAGAAAAAAATTCAATAAATACATGCAATTTTTCTTTGCTAAAGGGGGTCATGTTCTTATGATGATGAGATGAAATGCGACATCAAGGTGCCCTTTTGGTACACACATCTTGAGAAAGAATGGGTACCCAATGAGCTACCTCCAATTAACACTAGTTTTTGTGTTAATGAGAGGATATATCACATAGCTCCATCCTCATTACATGGTTTGGGCCTATTTTCCATGGATGGGATAAATGTATGTTACAACAAAGTTGTTGAATTGATGAAGAATGTTGGTCCTTGTTACAATTACAATGATTGGATGCAGATTGTTCAATATAAAAAAAAGTATGCGTAGGTATGCACTATCAACAAATTATATACAATGGAAAGAAAATGATCAAAATAAAATATTTTCTATGTACATTGATGGGAGACCAAAAGAAAAAGGGAATATTGCGGGTTTTATAAATAGTACGTGACCTTCCTCAACTAATAAGCAACCCAATTTCATATTTGAGGTGCGTGAGGGGAATCAAGTTTTTTATGTGTGATAAAATCAATAAGTGTAGGGGAAGAACTTCTAATAGATTACCATTTAAATCACATAGATACAAACAAAGTTACTATCATGAGGGTGGTAAGTACTCTATACCATTTTATTAATAAGTTTTTTTTACTAAGTCTATTACTTTCAGTTTGTTGAAGTTTTTATATTTAATCTTTGTCATAGGACAATATGGATCCCCCAAATGATAGAGGCCATGGGGATGCTCATCCCACCCATTCTTCAGAAATGGTAAACCTTATTGAAATTGTACAAATTAGATAGTTGAAAAATGTTATATTATTTTGTTATTTATTTAGGGTTTTGGAGTTTTTATGATAGTTTTACTGATATTCCTGTCACAATTTGATGTTCAAGGTAAGGGAAAAGCACCTATAACAACAAAGGCAATAGCTACCCCTTTTGATGATGATATCCCAAAAATCCCTAATTTAATAAATATGTTGAAGAAAAAACTAAAAAAAGTCAATTTAGAAATTATTAGCATTTCGGGAGAAGCAAATCCAATCGAGGAGATGCTAAAGAGGCAATATGAATTGATGGTAGAAGCACATTATTATGAAGTAATTAGTAATGAATCTTTATTTATAATAGAAGTTCAATAAAGGTTTATATTTTATACTCTTTTATGTTGTGAACTAAAATATGTATGTGTTCTTGTTACAGGAATTTTTACAAACTCAAGTACCTGGTCAAGGACATCGCGGTGAGACCAATACTAGCAGAGCTCCAGCCACCTTAGGTAAAATAATCCTTAAGTTGACAAGTTACAAGGAATTGTTTATTTGGAACATTCAAAAACTTCTTAAGTTAACTCTTACTTTTATTATTTCAGAATGTCTTTGCTAACAATGTATTGTTTAGGTGATCAAGTGCAGGAGACTCCTCCTAGGAAGTCGACCAATGTCCATCTAAGATTTTCGAGTGCAATTTCGGCAACAAGGGGCATGCAAACATCGACGCCTTCATGGTCTATTCCTGGTAAATCCTTGTTTTGCTATATTTATTTTTGTGTTAATTATGATTTGATAATTTGTACTTTAATCTTGGGTGCATCTCATAGTGGATTAATTTTGTGGAGTAGGAGATACACCGACACCATCTGCTATGCTAGATATAGATCAGAGTACATGTATTGGTGATGATTCACCATCATTTCCTAGATCTACCCATTTTTCTACCATGGGAGTTATGTAGACATCATTGTTGATTGACGATAATGAATTGATGCCTTTAAAATGTCCTAAGCTTCCAGGTAATTTAAAATTATTATTTTTTACATTGTAATATGCATTTACCTATTCATAACAAGTTTTGGTCCCATGACATTTTTTGCAGGAAATGATTCATTTTATAAGACACTTTATGACCTCACATTGAAGATATTCGGGCCCACCATACATACAAGGTGGAACATCATAAGTGAACTAACCATATCCCACTATTTTTATTTCATATCATTAATTGGTACAATATTTTTCCTTTCATTCAGGCCTTTTCTTTTATTATATTCAAGGTACACAACTTTAGTTAATTTTTCTATCTAACAATTTTGTGTTTTTTCTTAAAAGGTGGAACTTGCAAGACAAAAAATTAAAAGATCAGCTCATTAAAGACTTAGATCATGAGTTTGATAGTAATACTTTTGAGGAGAAGAAAATTTTAGAAAAAGCTGCCAAACATCTTAAGACTGTGAGGGACTCATATAGAAGGAGTCTCGTCCAGAACCCAAAGTACAAGCACCCTCCCTTTATTCCAGTGAGGGATTGGAATGAGTTCATTTTGGATGCAAAGGAGAAAGGGGATGCTCAAAGAGGAATTACACTAGCAAATGGGAGAAGAAGGCATGCAATAGTATTAACTACTAGTACAATGTAATAATGCACTAATTAGTGATCTTTATATCTATATCATCTAACATATTTCAAACTTTTCATAGTTTACAAGACACATCAAAGGAAACAAGGGCCAGGCTACAAAAGATTAGGTAGCACAAACTTGGCTCTGGTGGATATTCTAAAATTAAAGCATGAATTGTAAGTAGCAGTAAATAAATTCCAAAGAAAAATTATTTATAAAATGAAAATAATTTTGTTTAATCAAAAAATGCAGGGCTTTGAATTTAATTTAGAGGTCACGATAGAACACTAAAAAATTGTCTTCAAGGAAGGCTATCAAGCCGTGGCTGAAAGCCTATGCCAAGCTTCCACTAGCCCAACCCAAGAGTCTCTTGCGTCATGTGAACAAGTAAATATGCCAAAAAAAATATATTTGAAATTGAATAGTTGAGCAACAATCTATTTGATAATATAATGTGCATGACATTGCAATGCAGCCTCCTAATTGTAACATAGGTCCTACACTGCATGATGAAGCCCCTGATGTGCATCATAGTGTCGATGGAGGTGTTCATTTGCTATTTAAATTGAAATTGGTGTAACCTTTTTTGTCTAACCTTTTTTGTGTATATTTTAGATGATACAAAATTTCATGCTAAAGAGTGATCACCATGTAGATCATGTGGCAGAATCAGGTAAAGAAAATCTATGTTTTGTTCTTTTAAATTTTTTTATTTATTTATAGTTCTTTTACTTAATTAAATACTTGTAACACTAATATAAAATGGTGTGAATTTAACTCATGACGTAGTTGTTATTGCAACGGACCCCCCTTTGGCGTAGCAGCCTCTTGTTCTTGAACATATGAGGAGGAGACATGCATTGGCATTAGAATTAGTAGAGGAGGGGAATGGCGAGGACATTAATCTTCCTCTTAGAAGTTAACTTAAAAAAATAGCAAGAAACCCAAAAAGAAATGATTATAATTAACATTTTTTGCTAATGAAAGAACGTTGTCTTAATGGATGTAATTTTGTACAAGTAATGTTGATGAATGATGTGTTAATCAATTATTCATGAATGTTGTGTGTTAATGAATTTTATGTGTTAATGAATTATTCATGAACATTGTGTGTTAATGAATTTTATGTGTTAATGAATGTTATCATATGATTATAATGATTGAATGTTATATTTAAAAAATGGATGAATGAATTAATGTTATTAGATGTTAATGGGGAATTTAGAGTGATTTTAGGGGGTGGGGGGGAGGGGCCAAATGAGCTTCCACCTTCACGTGGTTGGCCTTGTTAAGTAGAGAATATTAAACTATTCTTGAAACCAAGTGAAGCTCAAACTAAACCAATGATGTATCTATTCAATGGTCAAAAACACCTTCTTCTTATTCCATATTATTTCTCATTCACTTTAAGAAATATTTTACTTCTTAAACATGTTCATCATCCAATATGCATCACCATGTTCATAAAATTATATTTATAGATAAGAAAGTGAACATAATACAGACAAATCTAGAAAGGCCAAATGAACATAATTACTCTTAGACATTTGTAAGCAAGTGTACATGAATAGTGAACATAATTATAGACATGTATCTCTCTATACTGCTTTTATATTGTAATGTAATGAAGGTTTAAGTAACTTTCAGTGAATTGATTTGTGGTGTTTTCATGACTTTTTCAGCCAATCAATTGAAAACTTTATAGATGTTGATAGGATTTTGGCTTGGCCTTTTGACAAGGTCTTGATTGCCTAAGAATAATGTCTTCCAACACAAAATCTGTCATATTTTGTAGCATCCAAGATGGGTAAAAAAAACAAGGCCATTTTTCAAATTCTTTGAGTAGGACAGGCAATTGTGAAAGTGGGATTTAAAAAACAAGACAAACTTTGCCATGGCTTATTAGTCTAAAGTCAGAATTCTAGCAAGAAATCTTATAGCTGTCACATAAATAATCTTCAGAATAATTGTTCTTGGCTGGTTTTAATGCAACTATAGAAGTTTCATCTTCTAAGAATGTTCAAGAAAATTCATCTTCTTCATTAGGGCCTAAGGAGCTCAAGCAAGTCAAGGCAAGTGTCAGTGATGGCTGTGTGAGAGCAAGGTGATTATTTTCTTATTGTAATGTTTTGTAATAATATCTGGTATAATAACAAGTATGGTTGACTTTATAGATTTATATGTATGCTAAAGAAATTTAATAACAAGGGGAACAATATTATAGACTTCTTATTTCATAGCAGCATCCAAACATTTTGATTTCAGAGGTTTAAGCATGTTAAGGCAGTTTCAAATACCACAAAAATGTCTAAATTCATGTTAAAAAAATTTGTTCAGTAGGGAATGAGGGAAACTTCTGGATGAAGCCATCATAAAGATGGATAATTTTAGACATAACATATCATCAAAGAAGCAGATCCAATCAGAAATAGCTACAAGTCAGAACGTAAGTTGTTGGAAACTGTAATTGAAACAATTGTTGTATTGTCATTGATGTCAAACCTTAATTGGTAAGACTGTTGCTACTTAGGAAAGTACTATATCTATTTGAGTGTTGCTAAGGGGATAGGGAAGGTTGGTAACAATAGCACCTAAAGAAAGGTTGAGTTATCTTGATATTATAAAGTGTACTTGACTATGTTGTACAATGATGAGACAATGTATTGTTTATACTAGTAAGACTGAAGACTAAATTGGTAGGCTTGACTAAGAAAAGAATGGAAAAATCATGTTCAAGCCAAGTAATGTTAGTGTCGACCGAGTCAATGTATGCTGAGAAAAATTATAGTGTCGACCGAACAATAGTTAATGCCGAGGAAGACAGTGTAAGCTGAGTAAACATTTTTAGTAATGACCGAGCTTTCTACATGAAGACCGAGTAGTTGATCACAGTATTGACCAAGCATCAACAATTTTATATTTGAAGAGAATTTAATTTTGGAGCTGACATTGTTGAATTCTTGGATTATGTAAAATGTGTTGACTTTATTTATTGATTGTTTGAAAGCATTAAATGCACTGTAAAATGTTTTATTGTAAATCTTTAAGAGATTTGAGATGATTCTAGAAAAGGAGCCGAAGAACATGAAGTGGGTAGATTCAATGAATCTGACCTAACCCTAAGATCTACGAATGAGATTGAGTGGCATAAGATGAGTTAACCTAATTGAGGAAAGTATAAAGGGAACGTGATCATTTGGATATGCATGTACATGGGTGAACAAAGAATGCTGGAAGATCAGAAAAGTTTTACTGACTATTTAAGCAGGAAAGGCTGAAGGAGAATTGTGGTGGTTGCTTGAAGAAAAGTTCCGAGTAGATCAGAGATGGAGATGGAAAATTTTTAAACTCAGTAAACCAGCATTAGTGTATTGAATCAGATCTGATATTTGCAAGATGAGTTGTATATTTTTCAGATAAATATTGCTGCTACTTTCTAACCATTGTAATAGTTAAAATCCTTTTAATAGAGGTTGACCTAACAGTCATATGTTAAGTCCTTTGAACAAGGTTGCATTATAATGGAGTGTATGTAAGTCCTATGACAAGGCTCACTTTTAATAGGGTGATTGAAATCCTTTAACCGGGTCACACCTGACAGTGTGTATTGTAACATTTGACAGGGTTGGCTTTTTACTGAGCTTACTTTAGAAGAGTGAAAATAATAGTAGCATGTTACAAAGTGGTTTTTCCCAAATTGGGTTTCCACTATAAATCCTAGTGTTAATACTTGTGTGAATGTTTTGGTTTGAACATTTCTATGTTTTACAAGTTAAGTTACAGTTGGGTAGTGGACTACATTGTTGTATGTTTCTATTATTGAATTAGTGATGACCGAGTTTGTTTTGGTTATTGGATCTGATTTAAGGAAAAGTTTTTAAGTTTGTTTTATACATCAAGACCTGAGAACAACTAATTCACTCCCCCTCATTGTTGTTCTAAATCATATTAACATAAACATCTCATTAGCCAAAAGAAATAAAATTGAAAACATGGAAAATTTCAAACATAGTATATCAGGGAATTGGAGTCAATCAGAAAAAGCAACAAGTGAGAAAAGAAATAGCTTATTGGCCAAGAGAAACAAAAATGCTAGTGGTGCAGTTTTACTAAAATCACCATTTCCCTACTTAGAAAGCCAAGTAAATTTAAAATTTGCAGATACAATTTGTCATAGAGTAGACAAGAGAAACAAAAATATGGTTACAAATAATCAGGTTCACACATCAGTGGTGAGTGCATGTGTTTATATAAAGCATATACTCATGAAAGTTTTATTACTTCTCTTTCATTTAGTTCTCTCTATTTATCTCTTTGAATATGTCATTTTTCGTCTATCACTGCCTTTTTTTCTTCTTTCTTGTTATCTTCCATTGAAACTATCCATTGATGATTACTCGTCACTCTTTTCTGGGATCATTTAATTTTGAATTTTTTCCATTACTTAGCAATTAACTCATTGTTTTTGTTACTTGTAAATGGATTCAATTGGAAGAACATCTAAGTAGTGGGAATGCACCTAAATTATTTGGTAAGTCAGATCAAGAAATATATGTTTTAAAGCCTAGAAATTCTCATTTGAGTCAAGTTGAAGAGAATGATTGTGCACTATTTTCTTGACAGGAATCTTAGAAAAAAGAAGAATGAAAAGGAAGCATTCTGAATTGAAGGCAGACACAAATTTACCTTCAATAGCCAATGGAGCTTTAGATGGAAAATGTGAGCATGCATCAAGTTTTAAAGATAAGCTTAAAGTTAATAGTGATAGTCAAGAAAGTCGAAATGAAGTTCATCGTTATAGGTATCATATTCTAGTGTGCCAAAGATATTCTACAATGAATTCTCCAACAAATTGATGATTTAGATTGTATTCTCTCTTTATTATTATTGCTTGAACTTTATCTTTTCCTCAAGAAATAAAAAAATGTTTTCAAGTTTAAACTTTTTTGGAAATTAATCTATGTAATCTTATTGGAAATTAATCTATGCTAACATGATAGTTTGGATTTATGTTTTAAGATAATTTTTTCATTGGTATGACTCAAGTTCATATATCTATTGGTCTTCTGAATTATGTTGTGTTACCTTTGGATTCTCTCTTTAAAATGTTGTGTGGATATACATTGTGTTCAGGTCAACCATCAATGGCAAAAATCAGGCAGCAAAAACAATTTTTTTTAACATGAATTTAGACATTTTTGTGGTATTTGAAACTGCCTTAGCATGCTTAAACCTCTAAAATCCAAATGTTTGGATGCTGCTATGAAATAAGAAGTCTAGAATATTGTTCCCCTTGTTATTAAATTTCTCTAGCATACTTTCTAGATTTGGCCTTTCTAGATTTGTCTAAGAGTATAATTTTCAGCTCATTAGTGAAATTGTAGGGATGTTGAGTTAATGTTGCAAATCTGGTTGCATTTTTTCTTGTAATAGGCAAATTTAAGGAACCTTAATGCAATGCTAGATTTTCTCTTCAGTTTAAACACATGCTTTTTTTAGGAAATAATGCCATTGGACATTATTATAGATTTAGCAAGTCAGTCTGCATGGTTTGAGTTGATAATTTTTAGCTCATTTGTGAAATTTGTAGGGATTTTGAGCTAATGTTGCAAGTCTATTTGTATTTTTTCTTGCATTACGCCAATTGAGGAACATTAAGAGAATGCTAAATTTTCTCTTCAGTTTAAACACATGCATTTTTTAGCAAGTAACGCCATTGGACATTACTATATATTTAGCAGGCAAGTCTTCATGGTGTGAAATAAAACCCTCTGAAATGATTGTTTTTCCTTTTGTCTAATTTATTAATTAGGATAATATTTTATTTTTGCCAAAATTCAAGCTTTATATTTTAATTTTAAATTAAGCTTGTCTAGGGCTAGGGAATTGGGTTCAAACATTCCAACATCTTAGATTTCTATCCAGCCTTTGTAGAGAAAATTTCTAGAAGCAAAAACTATCATAGAATGTATTAATCATTGAACATTTTCTATTAATGAGATTAGAATTGACCAAGGCACTGGCAAGCTTAAGTCTACTATAATATTCAAGATTATTTCTCAAGTAACTAGCCTTTACCTGACATAATAGACTTTTTCGATATTCATAACAGAGAGAAAATGATGCATACTTTATTTGAAGAATCAAAGTCCATGTTGTCAAAGTGGAGGCCAAACTAATTTGAGAAGAATGCAGCCATAAACCCTAGAAAAAGAGCATCATCAAGAACTAGAGGAAAAAGAGAAAGCTAAAACAAGAATTTTTCATACTCATGTTAGATGCATATGCATGAAAGTATTTCAAGGCCATCCAATTGTTTAAGTGGAGTGGGTCTTCTGCAACAACCTTCCCACAATCCTTCATATAGTATTTCAAGGCCATCTAATTGTTTGAGTGGAGTGGGTGTTTTGACACTTTTTGCATGCTAGGCAATGGTCACTTAGTGTAATGCTCAAGCTTATGAAATTTGCTAGCCAATTCCTTCAAATGCCTTGCTCAATCATCTTAGTTCTCCATCTTTACTGGATTCTTTGCTCAACCACTACATCACTCTTGTAAAGAGGATGTCTCAGAGCTAGAGATAGTAGCAGAGGACTAACCACTTCCCTTCTCAACATTTATGTAAATTTGAAATAGAATGATTACACTTTATCTTCCTATTAAATTCATTTTCATCACTAGCTGCATTTGAAAACATTTCATCCACTAAGAGCTTTTAGAATGTTTCCCGCATGAACAAGACATGTTTTCAGACAAGTGTCCATGTTTTATCCATTAGAAATACATTGAAAAACTCAGAAAGGATGAAAGAAAGATGATATGTCAGCTGCTTTAATCTCTTCATGTAATTTTTTGCACAATAAGAAACATTCATATTGTTTCAATTATGCCTGAATGGATCTGATAAATTACCATCATGACCATTGGAACCAAACTTGAGCATCCTGAAGATTTTTTAATGGTTTCATGAGCTTGCATCAATGTATTGGCTTGAAAATGTTATGGTTAATGAGCTACCAGATGATTTTGACAAGGACACAGTTCCAAAGTACTAGCATTTCTTTTTGCATAAACATCTTTGGCATTGGGAATTTTCACAAAATTTCTATATTATATCATTGACATAATATTTTAAAAAATTCTTCTTGCTGTGTTTGTGATGTACCACTAGTAAATTTTAGCTTGTTTTTAAACGAGGTTTAGTCAAATTTTCGATACCAATTGGTTGACCAAATGACCAAAACTATTGTTGGAGGTTTTTCATAATGTCTGTAATTATGAACATCATTACTCTTAGACATTTGTAAGCAAGTGTAGCATGAATAGTGGTAATTGATGTAATTATTGTAATTTATTCTATTGGCCCTAATTAAATTATGCCATTGGAAATGATTACTATGTAAACAATTAAAGCATAATATTGTTATCTCTATTGAGCATTAATGATTGTCATTAGTATGAAAGGTTATCAAAGACATTGGTTGGTTACATATATGAACCCATTCGGTAACTATAAGCAAAATAGGCTAGTCAGTTAAGTATATATACCGAGCATCAAACAATTTACTAAGCATTAGTAAACACCAATACTGAGAGATAGTAAACACTGAGCATTAGAATAAACACTGAGCAGTTTATACAGTGTTTACTGAGGATCATAGAAAATGGCATAGTAATCAGGAATGGCACATTCTTCTATGCAAACAGTTACAATAGATTAGAAAATGTTTTACCAAGATCGAGGATCTTTTATTGTTGAGATACGATGAAGATCTTATGTAATAGTTTGATCTAGGTCATTTTTGTACACCGTAGATCTTAGGGTTTTGTCTAAGATTTGTAAACCTAAATTTGTATAACTGGCATAATGTTGTATGCTATATATTTATATGTCTACACCATTTTTGGTGTGAATTGATGTATGAGTGAAGAAGCACTTGAAGCACTAGCCAACCTTCAAGATTATCAGTTGATAGAGTAGAACAGTATTCAAAGGAAATTAGATTAAGCAGAATCGGAGTAGGCTAACCAAGCAGTTCAAAGCAAAGATTCATCACAGTAAAGGTGATACTTTCTCAGTACTTTATTGATTTGTATCAGACAATTAAGTTGTCATTAGAAGATAGATACCTATTGCTTTCTAATTATTGTAATAGAGTTTTGTAAAATCTCTTAACAGAGTAGACTTGATAGTCTTTTTGTAAATCTCTTAACCGAGTGCACACTCAAGTAGTGTTGCTAAAATCCTATAACTAGGTAGATCTAGCTGATCTAATATGTTACTCCTAATAGGGTAAGATCACCAGAAGTGATCAAAACTTGTAGCCTTAACAGGCAAACCTTTTCTATCTACAGTAGTGAAGAATTTGTGGGTGTCAGCCCAATCATAGTTTTTACCTTCTAACAAGGGTTTATCCATTACCAGAATACTTGTGTTATGGGACTGTTATAGTTTTTATTTCATATTGTTTACTTTCATAAGTTGAATGGATGAATGATACATGCATTAGATACAATTTATTTTACAAGGTTACTACTATTTTCTATTGTAGATCTGAAAGGTTGATGTGTTAAAGTTTTTGTGGGCACTGATTCACCCCTCCCCTCTCAGTACCCTATCTCTCCTAATTCCAACAATTGGTATCAAAGCTCAGTTCTCTTATTGGATAGTTTAACCATTGAAGGGTAAAGATCTAAGTCATGGAGAGGTATAAGTTAGATAAGTCTATTGAGAATCAGAAAATTCAGATGCAGATGTTTGTTGAACAATATAAGCAAGCCAATGAAGGACTGAAGAAATTACTGGTTGAGAGAAAGAACCTAACTATTCTGCAAAATGAGATTGGCTACCATGAAGAAGCAATTGATGATATATTTGATCATATTGTATCTAGTTTTGGAAGTATTTTTGATGGTTCCAGAAGTATTTCTGATGGATCTAAAAGTATAATCTCTGATTTGTCTAAAAAGAATCAGCATTTAACCGAACAAGTGAAAGCACTGCAAATTGGTCAAGAATCTTAGATGGTGAGAATGGTTGAAATAATGAACAATGTTAGATAGGCTGAGAAAGAAAGGAATCTAGCTATTGAAGACTAAAGACAAACAACTGAAACACTACAAGCTAAAGAGAGTGAGATACAATGACTCACCAATCATCACTGTCAAGTATCTAATCAGATGATGACTATGAATCAAGAACTCAACCGAGTAAATGGAGAATTATCTAGAAGACTTGAAGATGTTGAAATACTCAAAGAAGAGAATGAAAAACTGAGAAATGAAATAAAGACACAAAAACAACATAATGAGATGATGAGGCTAGCTAAGAATAACTCCAAGAAGATTGATGATTTTCTGATTAATCAAAGAAGATTTGGAAGTAAAGTTGGATTAGGCTATACTAGCAAAGGAGAATCAGCACAACAAGCTGAACAAGTCAACAATAATCAAAATCAGAGACCTAAAGTGTTGACATATTATCATTGTGGAAAACTCGGACATACATCTAATGTGTGTAGAAGCAAAGGACAAGATAAACCTCCTATCACTCCTAAGTTCAATGGTTATTTCTATTATTGTGGTAAGTATGGCCACCAAGCTTATGAGTGTAGAGCTAAACTGAATGATAACGCTAACAATACTACTGTGGAGAAAATATGCTATACTTGTAATAAACATGGACACACTACATGAGAGTGTAAGGCTAAGATGAAACAAGTATGGACTCCTAAGTAGAAGACACAACACAAACTTTATCAACTAAAGAGACAAGGTAATTCTTATGTTTGGGATTATAACACATGGGCTAACTGTGTTGCATGTGGTAGATATGGGCACATTGCAACTAATTGTAACAGGAAAAGATGGGCTGGACAATCAAGAATCTAGATAAGCACTGGAATGGCATTTATGCATTGTCATAAGGTCAGTCATTTAAGCAAGGACTATAGAGATTGAGCACCAGAAGAAGGTCATGTATTTGAGAGTGGAAACACTATTATAGATATCATGAGAATAAGGAATATCATGTGGAAGAAGGCATCTAATGAGAATGCAGAGTCAAGCAATGCTGTCAGTGAAACCTCATCCATTGGATTGGGTGACATTAGTACCTCCACTTAAGGAGATATAGGTATGTATGGGACTGACATTTCAAAATGATCACATTTTACATACAGTTCCTTATATATGTTGTGCACATACCAAATCTGCATGAATGAAGATGCATTATGGTTTATATATTTTTGAGCTAACAAAGTTACATAGTCAGTAAAAGTTAGACCAAGCATTGGTTACCCGTTGGTAATCACCATTCAAGGTTAATCAAATAACAATATCAACCGAGAAAAGAAGTCTTGTGTTAATTGAGCTGATGAAAGATTGTAGTTGTCACCGAGCTAACAGTTGTCATGAACTAGAAAGTAGGTCAAGCATTTATTGCATAAAGTGTTGAGTGGGAATATTGAAAATTCTATAAATACACAAAAGAGAGTTTATTTTTCACATTACAATTTCAGAGAGCTAAAATTTCACAGAGCGAGTTCAGGAAAGAATCTTTCATGCAAATTCAAGCAGTTGCAAATCGAACTAGTCATACTCTTTGATACATTCTGAGTAAGTTGAAACTCTACCGAGCATATTTATTGTACTTATCTGAAAACCTATTATGTTGAAATGGCATCTACTGCAAGTTCTTCTAAAGTTGTGGATGAAGAATTTAATTTAATAGTGTCAGCAAGTTACAAGGAACCACCTTATAAGTTACACCCTAAAGTTGCCTTGAAAATAGATTTAGCGGGTGCTTTTTCAAGCATCCCACCTAGAGTTTTGTTGATGAAAGACATACGATCATACATACACTATAAAATTGGAGAAATAGGAGATTTTGATATGTATATTACATATCAAGCACTTTGTAATGAGAAAATGGAGCTGAAATTAGAGCACAAATTGGTTGAGACACTTGGTCTTACTCATGCCCTAGATTTCCTGAAGGATTTTAAAAATGAATGGATTAGGGTTGTGTTGAGTCACTATCATGAGGGAACATTCTATCTAGATAGACTGATTAAGGTTACACAAAGAATGATTAGCAGGGTTATTGGTTACCCTACTACCGATAAAGCCAAAGCATTTCAAAGCTCATCCCAAGCTAATGTTGAAAAGAATACTAGCGTAGCATGGGACGGTAGAGCACTAAAAATTTCAACAATTGTGGATCCCAAAGTTAATTTTGTAGCACATGTCATTGGGTATAAAATATTTTAGTCGAGAAGATCAAATAGTGTACCCTGTAGCGCAGTCAACATGGCTCACAAATTGATAAAGAAGGGTCATCAGATTGACCTAGTTGAGCTGTTACTGAGATAGGTTGAGGAAAACATGAAGACAATCAGGACACAAAAGTCCAATACCTATAATTTTGGAGCACTCCTAGTATGTTTATTTTTTTATCTCCAGAAATTATTTCCCTTTGTCAGTCACACTGACTAGATAGATGATACACTGATCACTTGACAAATATTTGATATTATGAAAGGTCTGGGAGATAATGCTGAGAATGTAATAAATAGTTATTTTGAAGATTTCAAAGTGAAGATGAATTTAAGAAGTAGAATTCCTGATGAATTGGTCAAAAAATATGCAATGGATATTTGTTTCTTAGTGAACACCGACCACACTATGATAAAAGCTATAGAACCAAGCACAAAGTGGCTAGCACCTATGGGCTATGAAATGGATCATGATTTTGGTTTGAAATATATTAAGGTACTACTAGAATTATGGAAGGACACTAAGGCTACAAGGTTTGGAACCTTTGAGGAAGCTAAGTCAAGAATAAAAACTAATTTGGTCATCGGTAAAATGACAAGGATATCAAAGAAAATGAAAAAAGTTTTAAGTAAGCACTTTGGAGATGTATCAGACTCATTTGAGGAGTCACCAGTTGAACCTACAACCAAAGGTCAATTGATGTTGGCTGAAAAACCATATGATAGTGAGGAGACTAAATCTGAAGAAGAACAAGAAGCTACACCGGTTCCTCCTACTAAAGCTCCAAGGCAGAGGTAGTTGCCACTGCAAACAAGTGCATGCACAAGGTCATCAACTGCAGCTTCACCACCAAAGAAGAAGGTAGCTAAGAAGGTAACAAAATGAAAGGCTGCTACACTGACAAAGACTTATGCAAAGAGAGGACCCGAAGCTGTAGCAGAGACACCGAAGAAAATGAGAAAATTGATAAGAAAAAGAGAAGACCTTGAGGATGACAAAGATGACAACAATCAATTCAAGGTTTTCAGTAATAAGAATAGGTCAATTGATGAGATTGCTAAAGCTATAATTGAGAATGGAAATCTTGCAGATCTGGAACTCATTAAGTTTGACAATATGTCAAATGAAGATAAAAACAAAATTGAGGAAGCAGTCATCTAGATGATGATTCGCTTCAAAAAAGTTCCATTAGAGTTTGAATTATCACTACCCAAGACATTAGAGGACCGAATAAATCAAAAGTGGCCATATGCCCTGGACACTGAGAAGAGGATGAGGGAACAAGCCCTTTGTAGAAATTGCATGAGATTTATCTCTTGATGAGATTAAAGAGCTTATGGATACTTATGTGCAGAGATTCAAAGTCAAGCAATGAGCTATGCAAATAATAAATGAGAATCTGGCAGATCTTGATGAGTCTAGTCAACTTATCAGGAGTTCACTTTTAGCTATCAGAGAGCTTAATGAGAAAGTTGCATTTAAAAATTTGTCTAAAAAGAGACAAAATTCAAAAGGTAAAGGAATATTTATTGAGGAGAATGTAGTAAAGAAGAATAAAGAGTCAAAGGTATCACTTACCGCGGTAATTGATAGAACAATTGGTCAAGAAATTAAGAATAGTTCACAAGATGCACCAAATCCATAAGTGATTCATATTGAGGATACAAATGACAAGGATGTCCTCATTGAGGACATAAAAAATGGTGATCCTGATGATAGGGATGATGATGATGATGTAAATAATGCACAAGACAACACACAGGATGAAGAACAAGTTACTGAGTGTGCATTTTCATCACTATCGGGTAAACTTCCAGTACTTCTTGAAGCCATAGAGATTCTATCCCAGGAACAACTCAAAGGCTCAATCCCCAAGAAACCATGAGACATAACAAGGGAACCAAGAAATGAACCTCCTGCAGAGACAAACAAGCCTAAAGGAAGAGAGGTCGATAAATCAAAAACTGAAGGAAAAGAGGCTAATGAAATAGAAACAAAGGCACAAGAAGAGCCTAAGACAACTAAGGACACCCCACTTGACACCACATCTGAGGCTCCACCTCATTCAACTAAAATAGAGGTTACCAAGGAGAAGAAGAAGGAAGATAGTGTGTCTACTAGGAATAACACTTCGAGGGTAGAAGACAAAGCTATTGTCACCATTGTCAATAATTCACCACTTGCACCGGAGAAGAAGAAGAAGAAGAAAGGAAAAGGGCCGGTCACTCTAGATGAAGTCATTTTGATACTTGAATATGACCCGAGGACCCTTAGCCCTGAGGAATTGAGAAAATATGGGGAATAATGTACAAGAAAAGAACATAAGAGAAATTGAGATAAGAGACTAAGAGCAAGGAGATACTGGAAAATGTAAGAGACATCTTACAATAGGTCATCCCCAAGATACATGTAGATGAGGGCACACCAATTATGGACCAGCTTGCTACTCTTGCTAAAGGAATCAACACCCCAGATGTTGATGCTGACAAAAGAATTGAAGAGAGGGTAGAGTCAAAGATACAAGATAAATTAGCTGAAAGAATAAGCCAAGATGTGGCAATCAACAAGGTTAAACTTTTAGAGGTAATAACTGAAATTCAATCTATTACAACATTAATCTATCAAATCTTGTATAAGCTATTTACTTTCAGAACATTCACTATAGAGATTAGTGAAAAGATTAAACAATTTGAGAATGAAATCTCAGTCAGTGCAAATGTAGCTACAACCAAGCCATAAGATTTTTTAAAGCATATACTCAGAGTTCAAAAACTCAAGCGGTTGATAGTAGATCTCAAGAAGCAAGAAGAACGCATAACTGATCAGGTTACTGAGTTGTAGATAGAACTCCTTCCATACCTGAAATTTTTTGAGAAACATATTGTCAGGGCACAATCGCTTGTTGTAATACCAGAGATTTCTTTGTTGGACAACATATTTGTTATGCATGCACAAGTTGGTCTTGAGCACATTGCTCTCACCAACTTGAAAGAGGAATGGGAAAACCTCTTGGAGTCACTGAAGAAAACCTATCAGCACATTTTTGACAAGCTGTAACTATACAATTTTTGTATTTGACATTAATATCAAAAAGGGGGAAATCAATGTATATGCCAAAAAATGAAACTTTTTGCTAAGTATGTTACACATTACCGGAGCATGCACTGAGGGGGAGTATTTATTATTATTTTTATATGTATATGTATATGGCAGAGATATAAGTTTTGAGACATAAGGTCTATATACATTCAAGTTTTGATACTAATGCCAAAGGGGGAGATTGTTATCTCTATTGAGCATTAATGATTTTCATTAGTATCAAAGGTTATCAAAGACATCAGTTGATTACATATATGAACCCAGTCGGTAACTATAAGCAAAATAGACTAGTCAGTTAAGTATATACATTGAGCATCAGATAGTTTACTAAGCGTCAATAGACACCAATACCGAGAGACATTAAACACCAAGCATCAGAATAAACACCGAGTAGTTTATACAGTGTTTATCAAGGATCATAGAAAATCGCATAGTAATTAGGAATGGAAAATTCCTCTATGAAAATGGTTACAATAGATCAAAAAGTGTTTTACCAAGATCGAGATCTTTTAATGTTGAGATACAATGAAGATCTTATGTAATAGTTTGATCTAGGTCATTTTTGTACACTGTAGATCTTAGGGTTTTGTCTAAGATTTGTAAACCTAATTTTGTATGACTGGCATAATGTTGTATGCTATATATTTGTATGTTCACACCATTTTTTGTGTGAACTGATGTATGAGAAAAGAAGCACTTGAAGCACTAGCCAACCTTCAAGATTAACAGTTGACAAAGCAAAACAATATTCAGAGGAAATCAGATTAAGCAAAATCAGAGCAGGCTAACCAAGAAGTTCAGAGTAGAGATTCATCACAGTTAAGGTGATACTTTATCAGTACTTTATTGATCTATATCAGACAATTAAGTTGTCATTAGCAGATAGATACCTATTGCTTTCTTATCATTGTAATAGAGTTTTGTAAAATCTCTTAACAGAGTAGAATTTGTACACTCAAAATGTGCACTTCTCTAAGTCATTACTTCCAAGAGCATCCATGGATTGGAAACCTTGAGAAAGCGACCTAGAGCTCCCTAGGCATGGAGTCACAAGGGTGTTTAGAATGCTCTTAGCTAGAGTTATTAAGCCAATAACCTTGATAGTAAACCATGCAATGGGAGATTCAAAGAGACAAGGGCAAGAATGCCAATATCATCAAGAATCAAAATGGAAATGCAATACAATGCTATGCTAGAATGAAGATGCAAGAATGAAACTAAGCTATGAAAAATGAAAGTATTACAAGCCTTTGCTAATTAAGCTATTTGAGTTAAGCTAAAACATGAAAGGAAAGTAAACTAAAATTCCATGAAAGCTAAGCTAAATGCAAGAATGAAAGCTAGAATGCAAGAAGATCTCCAAAGCTCCAAAGTCACCAAGAAAACCTACAACATAAGATTAGCATAAAAAGTGGATCCTTTGAATGAGAAAAGAGCTCTCCTTTTAAAGATAAATGGACAATGGAGATTAAGAGGCAAAAGATTTGATCAAGGGTGGAGTTTGAAAGAGGGATCAATCCTTGTGCACAAATCTCCTCCAATGAGAAAGAAGTGTTCACTTTTGTGCCCCATGTGAGACAAAAGGCCTTTTCTTCTTTTTATAAAATAAGAATAATGCTTTATTTGTGCAACTTAGGATAAGAGGAAAGTGGGGGCTTTTTATTTAATAAAAGTGGAGGGAATTCCTTTTAATTAAATAAAGACTTAGGATAAAATGGTTAACCCATATAATATAATCAAATAAATGATAGAATTAGGATTTGATCAAGGAAATTGATTTGATTGAAAATATTGCAAAGCATCGATTCAGAAAATTGATAAATTAGAGAATGGGGCCCAAAGTCTAGGTGACCATTTTAGGGTGCATACATTTACCCCTCTTTGACTAATGTGAGATCGATTTGGGATCACATGTAGTCAAAGAATGAAGTTGAAATGTGAGATTGAATTGGGATCACAAAACAACCCAGACGTGTGTTTGATAGATGGGAACACATTAGGACAAAGATAAGCTGATTGAAAAAGACAAGGCCAATACCTCTATAAATAGGTAATTGTCAAGTCTAAGATAAGAGATAAGAATCTCAAGCAAGGTTTGATAAAACCAAATCAAGGATTGAAATTGATACGTACTGCCCCCTCATGATTGAAATCAAAATGAGATAAAGGAGACATAGTAAATTGATAAATTTGATGAAATCTAACTAAAAGATAAGGTTCTTGATGCAAGATGAAGGATATAAGGATCACAAAACTAAGGTAGATCACCAAGCATGAAAGATTATGCCCCAAGGTTGAATTAGAAGAAAAGAAGTTGGGTGAAAGCGAATGAAAGATAGAAGTTTGGAAGAGGTTGAAATAAATGGAGGGAAGAAAGAGAATATGCCTCAAGAAAGAGAATGCCCCAAAATCAGTCAATTGTTTAAGATAGAAAATTTTGATTGAGATCATGAAAGAGGATAAGGAAATGAAGATCAAAATGTGATCACAGTTGATTAAAAGTCCAAAAGAAAGATGAAGGAAAACCCTCTCAAACATATAATGCAGCCTAAAAATGCATATTAACATGAAGTCTAACAATGCAAGCTACATGAAAAGTGGTTCACTTGCAAGGTTACAAAGCCATTAGACTCTAATAATCATCATCAAGCTTTATTGGTAGCATCACAAGATCATACAATACACACTAGTATAACTATGGGTATATGAATATGATCTGTATCAAATAGATATGTGGGAATCCCACTTAAGCATCAAAGACATGTAGGTCAAGATGACTAGTGCAGTGAGGGTCCCTAAGTTTAGTATATCAAGATTATGCTCACATCAAGACATAAGAAGCTCAAGATGAATATAAGCATGCACTTGCAGAAAAATAGTCAAGGATAATACATTGTAGGTCCTAGTGTCAAGTGGAACAAGCATAAATGCTCATGATAGTTAAGACCAACAAAATATACCCACAAGCAGAAAAAGAAATAAAACATGTCCACGTACCCCCAGTCTTCTAGCTCGACATCATCAAAAACTATTAGGGAGAGGACACTCATTGAAGAAATCATCATAGATAGCACACAAAGAAATAAAGTCAAACAAGTCTCAGTGAGTCAAGTGTTTAAGTGCATGTGTGTAGGTCATAGAGTCAAACTTTGAGTATCGCATCTGCCAGTGGAAAATATAATATCATGCTAGACTGCGGGTAGGATATCTGATAAGTGTTGAGAAACACTTGACACTAGGGAAGTGTTGAAAAACACAATTGGGGAGGTGTTGAAAAACACCATTTGCAAGATGTCCTAAAGACCAATTCATCCTAGAGACCAAAGCTAACACAGTTATGCCCCCTAGACAAAGACAAGGACCAATTCCAAACCAAGGCAACAAGGACAAGGCATGATGGAGAAAGGCTAAGTTTTGAGGATGTGTGCTAAGAAACAAGGGTGCAAAGGCCTCAAGTAGTGTCTATTTCTAGGTTTTCACCACTTGACAAATTTTTTGATTTTTTCAATTTTTCAATTTTTTTTCTACTAAGGTGCCTGTTTCTAGGTTTTCACCAAGGCACTTTTTCTATTTTTTTTGAATTTTTTGCAATTTTTTGATTTTTTTTGGTGAGACATCAAAGCGCCTATTGCTAGGTTTTCACTAGGATGCTCTTTTTTTAGGACTTTATATGCTTTTTAGGATTTTTTTCAGCATCATATATGAATTTTTTTTTGGAATTTTTTTAGGATCAATAAATATGTACAAGGGATGTCCACAGACAGAATGGGCATCAAACTCCTAAGAAAGATCACATCATGTAGTCCCAAGGTCTAGCAAGGTGAAGAATGAGAGGGATCAGCAAGCTGGTGGAAAAGCGTAATGCAAAAGAAGGAAAGGATGCAGTCCAAAGGAGTAGACATGTCAAGAGGCTTCATAACATCGTGCTTTACTTTTTTTATTAGATCAATACCAAAGGGGAAAAGGATAGAGAAAGGCTAGAATGAATGGAGGAAAATAAATATGAAGGCTAAACATGAATGGAATGAAAGCAAGATCATCGTAAGCTAGTTCACAACATAGCCAAATGTTCGTGTATAGGTCAACATTGTCAAGATCAAAGAGAGAAGACAGAATGGATGAAATATGTTGAAGAACTACGCATGATGCCTGATTGCTAGGTTTTCATCATGGTACTTATCCAAGGCACCAAAAGGGAGTGGTTTTCACCATAGGAATAATTTATTTCTCTTTACTTTTGCTGCCAAGGTGCCTGTTTCCAGGTTTGCACCAAGGCACATTTTCAAAATTTTCATTTTTTTTTGAATTTTTTGAATTTTTTGAATTTTTTCTTTTTTGGAAGAAGGAAAGCTTTTTAGATAATGCTCTTTGAAAGGATAAACCATGATATGACAAGGATTCAAAATGATATGCTCAAAGATGCTGATAGGGAAAGGAAGATGGAAGAGAAAAATGGAGGATAAGGTTTTATGTAAAGCGAGTGAGGTTGGAAGATAGGAGGAATAGGAAAATGAGGAAAAAGGATAGAAGGTAGAAGGATAATGAATGAAAATATTGTGAAAGGGTAGATGGAAAGGAAGGCAAGATCAACATCAACACACACCTTGAAGGGTAGCAAGAGGATGGAGGAAATGTGAATGAAGGAAAACATGAAGGAATATGGTGAATAGATAGAAGAGGTTGTGGTTTAGGCACATGGAATGGAAGAATGTTTTTGGAAGAAGATGAACCGAAAGCCTTTGGAAGCTTGAATGTCAACTTCACTTGTTGCTCAACATTAGAATCTTTCAAGAGAGACTTTGGAATCCATATAGTCATAGGCTTTTCATTTCTTTTTGATGATTTAGAGAGAATATCTTTAATGATGGATTTTGGAACCCATACTTGTCTTGTAGTTTTCTTCTTAGATATCCCTTTTGACTTTGTGCCTCCATGTCGATTAGGGTAGACATGGTGATCTTCTTTTTTTTATGGATTCTTGTGTTGCTTCTTTTTCTTATATTGAACATTCAAGTTACTTCCAAAAGACTTGGGACTTGTGGAAGAAGGAGGATATGACTGGTTTAGATGAGTGGGTGGATGAAAAGGATTCAAGGGTATGAATCTATGTTGATCTTGAGGAAAGATAAGAGATGGAGGGACATAAGGACCCAAGATGGATGATAAATTAGGAGAGTTAGGAGGAGAAAGTGAAGGGACATAAGGGCCCAAGATGGAAGGAAGATGTGAAGCCCTTAGTATTGGTGGAGGAGGTCCAAGGATGGATGTGGAAGATACAAAAGGATAATCAATAAGTTCATCAACATCTATATGGCAGCCAAGGACATCAAGATCTTTAGAATGAGCATTAGGATTTACAATAGGATCATGAACATCTTGAATATGAGCACCCTCTTTGATAGGATTGTTAAAAGCTTGCAAAGACTTAGGAAGAGTAGAAAGTGGAAGTGAACATGGGGTGGTAGAACAAGAAGATGGAAGAATTTGATCTTGAAAAGGAGCTTTGGATAGCATAAGCACATAATTTTTCTCTTGATTTTCAGTAGGCTTAACATTGGAAGTAACAAAAATATTTTTAATAACCTTAATGGAAGTATCATCTTTGGAAAGCGCAAGTTTAGTAAGGTTATTTTGATTGTCAATAAGCTCAACGGTGTAAGTAGTATCTTGATCTTTCTTAGGAGAAGACTTAAGACATGGTGGAATGAATGAGAAAGGGTGTAGAGGATCAAAAGAACCATGAAATAGATAAGAGACATCATGAAAAGGATTGGATGTCATGGAGGGTTCTTGATCTTGATCTTTCTTTATGTTTTTTTCTTTATCACTTTTAGAGTCCTCTTGACATGGAGCCACTTCTAAGGACAAAGAAGCATGTTGGGATTGTATGGAAGACTTTTTAAGAGATGGTGAAGGACTAGCTGAAGTAGGCATTGTAACATATAAAGGTACAGGCTCTTTAGGTTTAGCATTATTGAAAGTATTTGCAGCCAAGTGAAGGTTAGATTGAGTTTCTTTAAGAGGTATCCCTTGAGGATAACTATAGGGAACTGCATGAAAAGTATTAGGAACTTTGTTGGATCAAGGATTTGTGAAATATTTGAAAGAATTGGAAGATTTAGGAAATGTATGGGTATTGGAGGAAGTAGGAGATGGAAAGGAACCATCACAAGACAAAGGTTCAACATTAACATGATCTTGCTTGAGAGTGTAATCTTTATTTTCAGCATGAGAGTTCTTAGAGGAGAGATTCTTATAGTATTTATGTTTATAATCAACATGGTAAGATTTATCTTCCTCAAGGGAAGTAGATGTATCATGTAGGTATTGTTCACAGAAATCATCAAAGTCTCTTTCAAAATCAGAGTCATATGGATCACCGTCATGATCTATCCAATGTGATGACCCATTTCCAGTAAGCACAAGCACACGACAAGGAGGACTTTTAGGAATAGAGGTGTCATAGGTATGAATATATTGTCCATCATCATAGTCATCATAGTCATCAAAGATGGGTGTGTCACTCTTCAGGGGAGAGGTATCACAAGGACTATCATAATGCTCATCATGGTATGTCTTGAGACAAGGAGTAAGACTCTTGGGAGAAGTAGAAGAGGAATGAGATCGTGAAGAAGAGGAAAGTGAAGACCTAGTGGAGGAAGAAGACTAGGATAATGAGGAATGTGAATAATATCTAGAAGAGTCATGATAAGACTTAGAAGATCAAGAATGTTAAGAAGAAGAAGTTCATGACAGGATCATGTCCATGACCCTAGAAAAGGTGTTTGATTCAATCAATTTTTCTTTTATTTTTGTATAAATTTTATCACCTGTGCCATTTCTAGAAGGACTATTGGAGGAGAAAAACTCACAATATTGAGTAATTAGTTCGAGATTATCTATTGTCAAGAGAGGTTCCATATCAAGATAGTCGAGATTCATGGTTCTAGAAGAGGAGGAATCAAGCATGGAAATGAAAGAAGAGATGAATAGAAGAAGGTAAGACTAGATAATAAGAGGAAAATAATCAAGAAGACGTGAAGAGTTTCCCATGGGAGTGGAAGACTAGAAAAACATGAGAAATATGGAAGAAAGAAGACCAAGAGTCATTTTGTGCAACTTGATACCATTTACATTCATTTGGGTGTTGAGCAATATGTCATAGCACCTAAGATCTGACCCAGACTGACCAAGGAAGACTAGAAAGGACACGAATCAGCTTCAGATTATAGACAATAGTAAGACAACAAGATGACTCTGTGCGATGGTTCACAGGGCAGCAAAACAATACAATTTTCCCTACTGATATTTCACACAAAGTAGTGCGATAGTTTCTATGCAGTTGATGTGATAATATCCAGGCAGGTGGTGTGATAGTTCTATAGTATCGCATGATGTTTGACTAGTGAATGTGTAAAATCTAGTTTTGAAGGTAATTTGGCCAAAGTTATAGGTTGATAAGCTCATTTTCTTGATTTCAAACACAGTAATAGTAGAAAATAGATAGGTTTGAAAATAGTAAGTGATCAAACGTGTCATAAAACACTTGAACAAGGGAAAAAGCAACCTTGCCAAGACATGCACTTGGGATATCAAAGAAAAAAATCCTATGAACGCTACTGTGATGTTTGATGTTCAAGAACATTTAAACGAGTAGATCACAACGGAGACAATTCAAGCACTTACTAGCCTAGAAAGATAAAGGCTCAATACTCAACAACTTGGCCCACACTTGATGTCCCATTGCCTCACACAAAGTGGTCACTGACAATAGATGTTGGCTTTGTTGTGGAGGTTCCAATGACACAACCAAAGGAAAATAGATGGTGAGTAAAATCTTGGGGTGATCCGAGTTAGTCTACTAGGATCGGTCCTTACACCAAGATGTTGAGTGGAAAAATTGGGTAGCTTCTATCTATGGTTTGTAATAAGGGCTTTCATTCATAATACTCCTCTTTCTCCCCAAAGGGACTCCTTACCTTGCAGCAAGTAATGGACCTCATGGCCACAAGAGTACCTTAAGCATTCTTTCTTAGCATTTTCCTCATGGTGACATCCCACAATTACTCACACCAAGCGAAGACAAGTCCTACGTCTACCAAAGTTTTGTGTCCTTGATAGCCTTGATTTTATAGTGGGTTGGAATAGCCCAGTATTAGCTTGTCCCCACTTGGTTCATTCCTCTTTATTTCTCAAGAGCAGGCTGGCTAAAGGATTCTAAACTAAACAAAAAGTGGATCAACCTTTGAGGGTCAAGATTTCTAGTTCACCTCAAGGGTGAAGAGCATACTCTCCTATCTCAAAAATCTTTCCCAAACACACCAAGCAATGTTCAATTAGCCCTCTTGCTTTTGAAATCTAAAGATGGGTCAAGATTTCTGGTTCACCACAAGGGTGAAGAGCATACTCTCCTACCACCAAAAGACTCTAATAACAAGATATTAAGTGCCTAAGAAAATGAAGAACTAGTATATGCCACACTTAAAAATGAAAGCAATGAACAAGCACTTGATTGTTTTTATGCTTTGGGCATCTCTGCAAGAAAAGTTAGTAGCCCTTGTGTATTTGAAGCTTTGACATGCATTCTTTTAGCAAATATTGCAAGCAACTAGGGCACACCTACAAACACAACTTGTTAGGCCCACAAGAGTTAGCACAATAAAAGCAAGTATAATCTACAAATGAAGCTCTTTTCTAACACATCAAGTTAAACCAGCAAGCAAACAAATCTGAATCTTACAAAGAAAGCACCAAAATTAGTCACTGCCAGGTCTAGGCGACAGTTCTATTAGAGAAAGTTTTGCATGATACTTCATAGTATAAGAGTGTGATACTTTTTCTCTATGCGACAATTCGTACTGTGTCCAAGTGACGGAGTTCTATATGGCTACACGACAGAGTCCTATATGGCTGCATAATACTTTTACTGGAAAAGTATCGCATGGGTATGTAATAAACTGTCATACGACACTGGAAAAATATCACACAATACTCTATCAAAAAAATGTAGAAAATAGCTAAGAACAACAAAATAAATATGATGAAAAATTAGTGAAAATGCATGAAAAGAAAGGATGAAATAGAGCCGTTCTGCCCCACAGTGGATGCCAAAAATGTATACTCAAAATGTGCACTTCTCTAAGTCATTACTTCCAAGAACATCCATGGATTGGAAACCTTGAGAAAGTGACCTAGAGCTCCCTAGGCATGGAGTCACAAGGGTGTTTAGAATGCTCTCAGCGAGAGCTATTAAGCCAACAACCTTTCTAGTAAACCATGCAATGGGAGATTCAAAGAGACAAGGGAAAGAATGCTAATATCCTCAAGAATCAAGGGTATGTGTAGGATCATGGTATACCAAACTATGGCCTTAAGTGGTAATGAAAAATAAAAAAATCAGGGTTAGTCAACTTGACGTAAAAGGTTGAACATCTTATGAACCTTATGTGAAAAAGTTGTAAGAATAGAATCTGTAGGAAATTGAATGTAGTTTCTAAACTACTAGCCCTTGTTTGAAATTTTTTTTGTCTAATTGTTCAAAATTTTAGATTTCAATGTAGTACTCCAAAAATTTTAGGGAAAAGATAAAAAGTACATGTATGTCTGACCACCTTAATCACAATCAAATGATGATATATTTTCCCAAGATTCTAGATATAAGTAGTAGACTCATGCCCGGATGTGACGCATATTTTTTTGTAATTTTTTCTCAAATAAATAATTAATTATGAATTTTCTGCTACAACTTTTTTGGAATAAAAAAACTCTCGTATCTGACCACCTTAACTAATTCAAAATTTTACCAAATTCAAAACTTTTTTTTTTCTTATAGCAGTTGAAGCATAGAATGTGACACATGTTTAGGATTTCAAAAAGGTTAAACGGTTTGAAAGTTATAGTTGTTTTTCAATCAGTATGTCAGTTACGACTTTAAAGATAACTCAATTGAAAAATAAGTAATAATTACTTACAGAACTCAAAATTTGACAACATTTATATCGATGGAAAGTTGATAATGTCTTTAAGAAACCCTTTTTGTTTCATCAATTTCTGGTGAAAAAATAGTCATCAGCTACATGGTCGAAGTCTCAGTATCAAGAACTATCTCCTGAAACATGCCTAAAGGGTTGACCACCCACATTGGGTCATGTCGAAGCAAATACCAAGCCTAATCAGATAACTAATATTTTCAAATATCTGAAAAAGCCCCCCTATTTTAAAATTTCAATTGACCTGCTTTTCCCAAATTCAAGTTTTAAAAAAAATGTATTTTTTTAATAGTAATATTAATTGTCTTATAAATTAAGTTGTATTCTTTTTATGTTAATATTAATTCAAGTTTGATATTAAATTATATTTTTGTTATGTTAATATTAATTTCATTTTAAATATTAATATTAAATAATAATAGCATAGCATAAATATTATAATATAAATTTTTATATTAGTATGTATTATATTATAAATGATATACAAAATGATTTCAAAAAAATACCTACATAGTTGATTTGAGGACAGACTGTTTCAGCTTAAATCCTCTTGAAAATATCCAAGATGGGATTTTTCTACAGATTCCTTGTAATTTTGACAGTCTAACTCTACTTAAGTAGATGTCAATAGACTTCCCCTTGATTGAATACAATCAATTAATTTTTCAACTCTCAAAAAAAAAATTCACACAGTTGAAGAACCACCGTACGCTCATCATCTGTTATAGAAACTAACAGTGGCATAAAAATTGATGTAAGAACATTTAAGGTACATTGTCCACAAAAAGGTATATGAAACCTTTAATATACATTAAAAAGTGGAGGTGAAGGCTCTAGATGTGAGAGAGAGAGAGAGAGAGAGAGGTCATGAGGACTTCCTAGGGGTCCTAATGCATGATAAGGGGTACTAGGACACCTAGGAAGTCCCCATGACCCATTTCGACAAATTAGAACCCTCAAATATGTTCTCAAGGGTTGTAGGACCCCTTAGGACACACTTGAGCATTCAAATGTGTCAGAAGGGGTCATTGGGACTTCCCAAGTGTCCTAGTACCTCTTATCACATGTTAGGACCCCTACGTAGTCCTCATGACCCCTTTTGACACATTTGAACCCTCAAGTGTGTCTTAAGGGGTTGTAGGACCCCTTAGGACACACTTGAGGGTTATAATATGTTGAATGGGGTCATGGGGACATCCTAGGGGTCCTAGTATGCCTTATCACATGTTAGGACCCCTACGAAGTCTTCATGACCTCATTCGACACATTAGATCCCTCAAGTGTCTCGTAAGGGGTTGTAGGATGGCTTAGGACACACTTGAGCATTCATATGTGTTGAAAAGGTTCATGACGACATCCTAGGGGTCCTAGTTTGCCTTATCATGTGTTAGGACCCCTAGGAAGTCCTCATGACCCCTTTCAACACATTTGAATTCTTAAGTGTGTCTTAAGGGGTTGTAAGTCCTCATGACCCCATTCGATACATTAAAACCCTCAAGTGTGTCCTAAGGGGTCCTACGACCCCTTAGAATACACTTGAGAATTCAAATGTGTCGAAAGGGGTCATGAGGACTTTCTAGGGGTCCTAGTATGGCTTATCACATGTTAGGACCCTTAGGAAGTCCTCATGACCCCATTCAACACATTAAAACCCTCAAGTGTGTCCTAAGGGGTCGTAGGACCCCTTAGGACACACTTGAGCATTCAAATGTGTCAAAAGGGGTCATGAGGACATCCTAGGGTTCCTAGTATAGCTTATCACGTGTTAGGACCCCTAGGAATTCCTCATGACCCCATTCCACACAATAGAACCCTCAAGTGGGGCCTAAGGGGTCCTATGACACCTTAGGACACACTTGAACATTCAAATGTGTCAAAAGGAGTCATGAGGACTTCCTAGGGATCCTAGTATGCCTTATCATGAATTAAGACCCCTAGGAACTCCTCATGACCCCTTTCGACGCATTAGAATCATCAAGTGTGCCCTAAGGGGTCGTAGGACCCCATAGGAGACACTTGAGGGTTGTAATGTGTTGAATGGGGTCATCGGGAAATCCTAGGGGTCCTAGTATGCCTTATTATACATTAGGACCCCTAGGAAGTCCTAATGACCCCATTCAACACATTAGAACCCTCAAGTGTGTCCTACAGGGTCGGAGGACCCCTTAGGACACACTTGAGGATTCAATTTTGTCGAAAGGGGTCATGAGGACATCCTAGGTGTCCTAGTATGCCTTATCATGCATTAGGAACCCTAGGAAATCTTCATGACCCCATTTGACACATTAGAACCCTCAAGTGTGTCATAAGGGGTCCTACGACCCCTTAGGACACACTTGAGAATTCAAATGTGTTAAAGGGGTCTTGAGGACTTCCCTAGGGTCCTAGTATGCTTTATCACGTGTTAGGACCCTTAGGAAGTCCTCCTGACCCCACTCGACACATTAGAATCATCAAGTGTGTCCTAAGGGGTCGTAGGACCCCTTAGGACACACTTGAGCATTCAAATGTGTTGAAAGGGGTCAGGAGAACATCCTAGGGGTCCTAGTATGCCTTATGATGCGTTAGGACCCCGAGGAAGTCCTCATGACCCCAGTCCACACTTTATAACCCTCAAGTGTGTCCTAAGGGGTGCTACGACCCCTTAGGACACACTTGAGTATTCAAATGTGTCGAAAGGGGTTATGAGGACTTCCTAGGGGTCCTAGTATGCCTTATCATGTGTTAGGGCCCCTATGAAGTCCTCATGACCCCATTCGACAAATTAGAACCCTCAAGTGTGTCCTAAGGGGTCCTACGACCCCTTAGGACACACTTGAGCATTCAAATGTGTCGAAAGGGGTCATGAGGACTTACTAGTGGTCCTAGTACACCTTATCATGCGTTAGGACCCCTAGGAAGTCCCCATGACCCCATTCGACACATTAGAACCCTCTAGTGTGTCGTAAGGGGTCCTACGACCCGTTAGGACACACTTGAGCATTCAAATGTGTCGAAAGGGGTCATGAGTACTTTATAGGGGTCCTAGTACACCTTATCACACATTAAGACCCCTAGGAAGTCCTCATGACCCCTTTTGACACATTAGAACCCTCAAGTTTGTCCTAAGTGGTCATAGGACCACTTTGGACACACTTGAAGGTTCTAACATGTCAAATGGGGTCATGGGGACATCCTAGGGGTCCTAGTACACCTTATCATTCATTAGGACCCTTAGGAAGTCCTCATGACCCCATTTGACACATTAGAACCCTCAAGTGTGTCCTAAGGTGTCCTAGTATGTCTTATCAGGTTTTAGGAACCCTAGGAAGTCCTCATGACCCCTTTCGACACATTTAAATGCTCCAGTGTGTCCTACAAGGTCCTATGACCCCTTATGAGTTACTTGAGCATTCAAATGTGTCGAAAGGGGCCATGAGGACTTCCTAGCAGTCCTAGTATGCCTTGTCACACATTACGACCCCTAGAAAGTCCTCATGACCCCATTCGATACATTAGAACCCTCAAGTGTGTCCTAAGGGGTTGTAGGACCCCTTAGGAAACACTTGAGGGTTCTAATGTGTCGAATGGGCTCATGAGGACTTCCTTGGGGTCCTAGTATGCCTTATCACATGTCAGGACCCCTAGGAAGTCCCCATGACCCCATTTGACACATTAGAACTCTCAAGTGTTTCCTAAGGGGTCCTACAACCCCTTAGGACACACTTGAGCATTCAAATGTGCTGAAAGGAATCATTAGGACTTCCTAGGGGTCCTAGTATGCCTTACTAAGTGTTAGGACCCCTAAGAAGTCCTCATCACCCCTTTAGACAAATTAGAACCATCAAGTGTGTCCTAAGGGGTCATAGGACCCCTTAGGACACACTTGAGGGTTCTAATGTGTTGAATGTAGTCATGGGGACATCTTAGGGGTCCTAGTACACCTTATCACATGTTAGGACCCCTAGGAAGTCCTCATGACCCCATTCGACACATTAGAACCCTCAAGTGTGTCCTAAGGGATCGCAGGACCCCTTAGGACACACTTGAGCATTCAATTGCATCGAAAGTGATCATGAGGAAATCCTAGGGGTCCTTGTATGCCTTATCATGCATTGGGACCCCTAGGAAGTCCTCATGACCCCACTCAACACATTAGAACCCTCAAGTGTGTCCTAAGGGGTCCTATGACCCCTTAGGACACACTTGAGCATTCAAATACTTCGATAGTGGTGATGAGGACATCCTAGGGGTCCTAGTATGACTTATCACGTGTTAGGACCCCTAGGAAGTCCTCATGACCCCATTTGACACATTAGAACCCTCAAGTGTGTCCTAAGGGGTCCTACGACCCCTTAAGACACACTTGAGCATTCAAATGTTTTTAAAAGGGTCATTAGGACTTCTTAGGGATCCTAGTATGCCTTATCACATGTTAGGACCCCTAGGAAGTCCCCATGACCCCATTCGATAGATTAGAACCCTCAAGTGTGTCATAAGGGGTCCTACTAACCCTTAGGACAAACTTGAGCATTCAAATGTGTCAAAATGGGTCATGAGGACTTTGTAAGGGTCCTAGTATGCCTTATCACGTGTTAGGACCCGTAGGAAGTCATCATGACCCCTTTCGACACATTAGAACCCTCAAGTGTGTCCTATGGGGTTGTAGGACCCATGAGGACACACTTGAGGGTTCTAATGTGTCGAATGGGGTCATGGGGACATCCTAGGGGTCCTAGTATGCCTTATCACACATTAGGGCCCCTAGGAAGTCCTCATGACCCCATTCGACACATTAGAACCCTCAAGTGTGTCCTAAGGGGTCCTAGTACACCTTATCATGCGTTAGGACCCCTAGGAAGTCCTCATGACCCCTTTTGACACATTAGAACCCTCGAGTGTTTCCTAAGGGTCCGTACGACCCCTTAGGACACACTTGAGCATTCAAATGTGTTGAAATTGATGATGAGGACTTTTGAGGGGTCTGAGTATGCCTTATCATGTGTTAGGACTCCTAGGAGGAGAGAGAAAGGTGAGTGAGATCTCTCTCTCTCTGTCTAGGTGAGAGAGAGAGAGGAGAGAAAGAGAGGAGAGAGGAGTTTGAGAGTGAGAAAGAGTAAGATATCAGATATCTGATAATATGGGATATCTGATATTATCGAATATCTAATTCTTTTCACTGGTGTTAAAAAAAAACAAGATTCTCTGGGTCCCTCTAGAGAGTCACGTGTTTTACTTGAATTATGGGATTTGAGTGGCAGTGAGAAGACAAAAAACCACTTTTTGGGGTGATTTTATCTATTACCAAAGGTATTTCATCTTGTTTTGGGGTGATTTTCTCAATTTACCAAGGGTATTTCATCTTTTTTTGGGGTGATTTTCTCTATTAGCAAAGGTATTTCATCTTTTTGTGGGGTGATTTCTCTATTACTAAAGGTCTTTCATCTTTTTTTGGGGAGATTTTCTCTATTATCAAAGGTATTTGCATCTACTTTTTGGTTTAACTATGGGGAGTAGTAGTCATCAAAAGCATAAACGAAAGAGGAGACTCACAAATGAAGATGTTGAAGTGTATAGAGAAATGGATAGGGTTTCCCATCAGGATAAAAGACAAGGAATGTTAAATATGAATGAAGATGTCAGCATATACCCACCTTTGAATGCAGTTTCAAGTGAAGAACATGAATTTGAAGATGAAAATGTAGGTTTTGAAAATGAGAATTTAGGTTTTGAAGATGAAAATGTAGGTTTTGAAAATGAACATGTAGATGTGGCCAATGAAAATGTGGACATTGCCAATGACAATCCACTGATTGAATATGAAGGAATTGAGAATGATAATGGTGCAGAAGAACCAAATCAATGTTACACATCTCCAAATTATATGAGAAATGAAGTCCCTTCTGAGGAAGAAAGACAAACTTCAAAATTGAGACCTTCAAGAAGAACTAAATGGTTACTTGAAATTGATGAGAACATAATGAGCAATTTTGATGGAAAGAGATCAGAAAGAACCATTCGGTTGTGGGTTTCAAAACTTTTTGATCAATTTTTTAGGCACAAGACATTGGTTGAGCAATGTCAAATGTTTGTGCAATTATTAAAGATGTGGAATATGAGACCTATACTAGTCAAATTGAAGATTAGTGTGAACAAGAAAAGGAGCGGAATGCTATTATTGTGAGAAATATTTTTAGTGCTCTCAATTCTATTGGGAAGACTACCAAGGAAAAAGATAAGAGAGTTTCTAGGAGGGTTATTACAACCTCTTTGGTAAGTCATCATTTGAGAAAGGCTCGTTTGATGATATGAACTTGTGTTGACTTGAATCTAAATCATAAAACTTTGGATAGAGCACTTGCAAGAAGAGAAAGACTTGATGATCCTCTTCAAAATGATACATCAGCTTATGGTGGGAGACTTTCATGTTGTGATAAGAAGCTTACCGATGTTGTGAAGGATCAAATTCAACTATTTTGGCAATCTAACTCAAGAGTGTCACCAAATGTGAAGGATGTCTTGAAGTTGACAATTGGCATTCGAGACCGCACCCCACATCCCAAACATTATTTGGAGGTGAGTCAAACAATGTTGTTCAAAAAATTTTGTGAGACACATCCGACATTGAAAATATCACAAAGAGCTTTTGAAGCCTTGAAGCCTTTTTTTTGTGTGCCTCTTAAGATTCAAAATACTTGTTGTTGCAAAAATCATGTGGAGTTTTCAATGCACCATGAATTGTTACGATCCATTCATTCTACTTTGCATAGTAGTGAAATGTTGGAGGAGTGTGGTGCAAGTGCTCTTCCAAAATCATCAAGAGACTTGCTAGATCATTTTTTATGTCCTAGAGATGATGGATGTTTCTTTTATAGAAAGTATTGCTTAAATGACAAGTGCTCAGAGTGTGGTGGGTTAGTGAAGTTTGTTCAATGTTTTCATGAGGGCTGTGAAAACAATTTTGGAAAGACAATTGTCCATAAAAAGATATATGAAACTGTTAAATATACATTAAAAAGTGGAGGTGAAGGCTCTAGATGTGAGTTGGTTACTAAAGAATGCAAGGTAGCTGATTTTATTTCAGAGTTCAGGAAGAATATTTTTTACAAGTATGCAAGGCAAAGTCATAGGTCTTAGTGGTTGGATCAACAATTCAGGATGTGTAAGGACACTTTCCCAATTGGCACTATTATATCAGTTGTTGACTTTGCAGAGAACTATACATTGTAGCCCCAAAATGAGTTGCAAGCTCAATATTACAATGCTATTCAGGTTTCTATTTTTGTGCACATAACATATAGACATTCCCCTGATAGTATAGAAGATGACCGAAAGATAATCAGAGAGTACCATTTTTATATGAGCAATGATAGATTACACTTATCCGAGTTTGTCTAACATTGCTTTGAGAATTATTTTGAGTGGGTGTGGGAAAATAATATTGCTATGGATAGACATCTCATTTGGTCAGATAATTGCACAGGTCAATTAAAAAATGCTCGTATGTTTTATTGGTTATGTAGAATGCATGTAGAGAGAGGTGTACCTCATATTTGGAGTTTTTTTGAGGCTGGTCATGGAAAAGGGGAGCATGATGGAGTAGATGCATGTGTAAAGAGAGCTCTAGTTAAGGAGAAACTAAGGATTTCAGGTGTAGAATTCATTGATGCCCATTCTATTATTGATTGGTGTACTTCAACATTGTCACAGCAGGGACTCTTGATTCAACGGTGCACATATTCTTTTGTTTGGTTGAGTTGGGCACAATAGGAGATAGGTTGGATTGTCAAACTATGAAAGATTCTTCAAAAATTCATTCATTTCGAAGCTCAGATGCTAGTATATGGACAATTTGGACATGAGAGTTCGCTTGTTATTGTTCAAGTTGTCTTCAGTGTGATTGGGATCAGTGTGAGTCAAGTGAGTGGGTTGATACATAGGTTCCACATTATCTTACTCCTTTATCTCTCATAGTCTCTATAATAAATGATGACATGGATTGTTCACCTGACTATGACCATCTTTCAGATCTTCTATAGCCAGGACATGTTTTTGCATTGGTTGCACCAAAAGGGAATGATGAGAGATCGGATTACTGGTTAGCACATTGTGTACGAGGAAAGTAGAAACTTGCACAACTGACGACAGATGATGATATGTTCACATATCCAACAGGATCACATGTTGTTGCGGGAACATGGTTGTGCACATATATGATTAGAAATAATGGCATTCCTGCATTAAGCACAAAACCATTCTCATGTATTCACACCTTGTTATAGCAGCCAATGTTAAGTTGTTGAAACATCAAGGAAAACCAAAGACAAAGGAACTTTGGACTATTAGTACTACTGATCATGAAGCAATACTGAATACTCTCAAGAAAAGAGATGCCTCTTTAGGCACACTTCAATAGCTAAGTTCAACTCAAGTTAAAATATAGTTCTATAATTTGCATATTTAGATGCCAAAAGCGCACTTCTTATATTCTCTATTAACTTTTCTTCTGCCTTTTGAATGTAGCGATTGGAGTGGAAAGGACACTTATTTTTTATATATAGTTGTGTAATTTGCATATTTAGATGTCAAATTTTGTATATAAAACCAACAATTGAATGTAATGTGCATAGTTAGATGGAAAATTTTGTATATAAAAACAACAATCAAATGTAATGTGCATATTTAGATGCCAAATTTTGTATATAAAAATAACAATCAAATGTAATGTGCATATTTAGATGCCAAAATTTATATATAAAAATAAAAATTGAATGTAATGTATATACTTAGAAGCCAAATTTTGTATATAAAAAATTTGATGCAAAATTGGAAATATAAAAGAGCCAATGGGGTTGATTTGCAAATATTAAAAGCTCACATTTGTATCATCTTAATGCCATGTAAAGCGCAAAAAATGTGTTTCCTTACTATGAATGTTGTATCCTTATATAATTTGTATCATCTTAATTTTGTATCCTTACATTTCTATTGTCTTAATTCCATTACATTTGTATCATCAAATGATGTAATAGTTGGAGTCATTGAGTCAAAATTGGTCAAATGTGTCCAAAGTAAAATGATGATTCCCTAGTGAAGGGATAGTGTTCAAGGATTGCATCCTACTGCCAAATGGACTGCGCAATTAGCTTTGGTTGGGTGGGTAAACACTAGGGACAACCCCATTTTGACCACTGAGATAGCAGAATGTTTCGGACCACGCTGAACCTGCAAAGTGTCCCCAAGGTGCACTAAGCACGATTGGGTAGTGAACTTTCGAGCCTTGTAACTCAGACCCTATGAGAGGTATCAAAGATCTACAAGATCATACAGGATGATGTTTCAGATTCCTACAATAACCTCTCTCCATTCTGAGAGATTCAAATTTGTTTGAATTTGGCACACCAGTCTCGCTCGATGCCAAAACTTGCAGTGAGGGTCAGTTGAAAGTTGCACCAATGGATTACTTCCAAACCATTCATCTCGACACTAAATGGACTATTCCATTAGCTCTGGTTTGGTAGGTAAATGCTAGGAACAACCTCATTTTGACCATTGAGTCAGCAGAACGTTCCAGACCACGCCAGACCGAAGTGTCCCCAAGGTGCACTAAGCACGATTGGGCAGTGAAATTTTGATGCTCATAACTCATACCCCATGAGAGGTATCATAGATCTATGAGATTCTATAGGATGGCATTTGTGAGGCCTACAATAACCTCTCTCCATTCTGGGAGATTCAATTTTTTGTGAATTTGGCATGCCATTCTCGCTCGATGCCAAGACTTGTAGCGAGGGTTAGTTGAAAGTTACACCAATTGATTACTTCCAAACCATTCATCCTAAAACTAAATGGACTATGGCATTAGCTTTGGTTGGGTGGGTAAATGCTAGGCACAACCCTATTTTGACCACTGAGTTAGCAAAACGTTCTGGATGACGCTGGACCAAAGTGTCCCCAAGGTGCACTAAGTGTGATTGGGCAGTGAACTTTCGAGCCTCTTAACTCAGACCCCATGAGAGGTATCATAGATTTGTAAGATTCTACTGAATGGAATTTTTGAGGCCTACAATAACCTCTCTCCATTCTGAGAGATTCAAATTTTTTTGAATTTAGCACGGTAGTCTCGCTCAATGCCAAAACTTGCAGTGAGGGTTAGTTGAAAGTTGCACCAATGGATTACTTCCAAACCATTCATCCCAGCACCAAGTGGACTATGCCATTAGCTTTGGTTGGGTAGGTAAACTCTAGGCACAACCTCATTTTGATCAGTGAGTCAGCAGAACGTTCCGGACCATGTTGGACCAAAGTGTCCCCAAGGTACACTAAGCACGATTGGGCAGCGAACTTTTGAGGCTGGTTACTTAGACCCTGTGAGAGGTATCAGAGATCTATGAGATGCTACAAGATGGAATTTCTAAGGCCTACAATAACCTCTCTCCATTCTGGGAGATTCAAATTTATTTGAATTTGACATGCTAGTCTCGCTCGATGCCAAAACTTGTAGTGAGGGTCAGTTGAAAGTTGCACCAATGGATTACTTCCAAACCATTCATCTTGACATATAATGGACCATGCCATTAGCTCTGATTGGGTGGGTAAACACTAGGCACAACCCCATTTCAACCATTGAGTCAGCAGAACATCCCAGACCACGCTGGACCAAAGTGTGCCCAAGGTGCACTAAGCATGATTGGGCATCAAACCTTTGAGCCTCGTAGCTCAAACCCATTGAGAGGTATCAGAGATCTATGAGATGCTACAAGACAAAATTTTTGAGGCCTACAATAGCCTCTCTCTATTATGGGAGATTCAATTTTTTTTGAATTTGGCACGCCAGTCTCGCTCAATGCCAAAACTTGTAGTGAGGGTTAGTTGAAAGCTTCACCAATGGATTACTTCCAAACCGTTCATCCTGACACCGAATGGACTACACCATTAGCTTTGTTTGGGTGGGTAAACATTAGGTACAACCTTATTTTGACCACTAAGTCAGCAGAACGTTCCAGACCATGCCGGACCAAAGTGTCCCTAAGGTGCACTAAGCATGATTGGGCAGTGAACTTTCAAGTCTCATAACTAAGACCCCATGAGAGGTATTAGAGATCTATGAGTTGCTACAGGATGATGTCTCTAAGGCCTACAATAACCTCTCTCCATTTCGAGAGATTCAAATTTTTTTGAATTTGGCATGCTAGTCTCGCTCGATGCCAAAACTTGAAGTGAGGGTCAGTTGAAAGTTACACCAATGGACTACTTCCAAACCATTCATGCTAGCACCAAATGGACTCCACCATTAGCTCTGGTTGGGTGGGTAAACACTAAGAACAACCCCATTTTGACCACTAAGTCAATAGAATGTTCTGGACCACTCCGGACCAAAGTGTCCCCAAGGTGCACTAAGCACGATTGGGCATCAAACTTTTGAGCCTCGTAACTCAGACCCCATGAGAGGTATCAAAGATCCATGAGATTCTATAGGACATTGTTTCTGAGGCCTATAATAACCTCTCTCCATTCTAGGAGATTCAAATTTTTTTTAATTTGGCACGCCAATCTCGCTCGATGCCAAAACTTGCAGTGAGAGTCAGTTGAAAGTTGCACCAATGGATTACTTTCAAATCATTCATCCTGGCACTAAATGAACTACACCATTAGCTCTAGTTGGGTGGGTAAACACTAGGCACAACCCCATTTTGACCACTGAGTTAGTAGAACGTTTCGGACCACCCTGGACCAAAGTGTCCCCAAGGTGCACTAAGCATGATTGGGTAGCGAACTTTCAAGCCTCATAACTCAGACCCCATGAGAGGTATTGGAGATCCATGAGATGATACAAGATGACATTTTTGAGGCCTACAATAACCTCTCTGCATTCTAGGAGATTCAAATTTGTTTGAATTTGGCATGCTAGTCTCGCTCGATGCCAAAACTTGTAGTGAGGGTCAGTTGAAAGTTGCACCAATTGATTACTTCCAAACCATTCATCCTAGCACTAAATGGACTATGCCATTAGCTTCATTTGGGTAGGTAAATTCTAGGAACAACCCCATTTGGACCATTGAGTCAGCAGAACATTCCGGTCCATGCCGGACCAAAGTGTCCCCCAAGTGCACTAAGCATGATTGGGCAGTGAACTTTTAAGGCTCATAACTTGGACCCTGTGAGAGGTATTAGAGATCTATGAGATGCTATAGGATGGCATTTTTGAGGCCTATAATAACCTCTCTCCATTCTGGGAGATTCAAATTTGTTTGAATTTGGCATGCCGGTCTCGCTTGATGCCAAAACTTGCAGTGAGGGTCAGTTGAATGTTGCACTAAGCACGATTGGTCAACAAAATATCAAGCCTCATAACTCAGACCTCATGAGAGGTATCAATGATCCATGAGATGCTACAAGACCATGTTTCTTAGGCATTCCTAGTGTATTTGCAGGGGTACAGACAGAGTACTGATATTTTGTCCAAAAGACCAATATGTTTTGATATGGCCAAAAGGGTGTTCGATTATTGCCAAAAGGGTGTTTGATTATGTAATTAGGCCAATTTGAAGTCTTTTAGACATTGACAGTAAAAGGTAAGTCTACAAACCTTGAAACCACTTTAATAGATATCCTTATATACCTCAAATGATGAATTACATGTGTGAACACACGTAGTAGATAAAGCATACACATAAATTTTCTTAAGTCATGAAACATACATGTAGCACATAATTATAAAGCATACAACATGAATTCACTTAAGTCATGCATGTAGCCCATACACATGAATTTAGGTTATCAATATTGTACTTGAATATACATGAATATACTTAAGGCATAAATTGTACACAAGAGTACATACACACAAGCATATTTACATACTAACAATGAATAAATGAACACACAATTAACAAATTGGATCAAATATCAAGTTTCATATATATATCAAAATAAATAATAATTTTGTCCTCATGATTATATGTCAACATATCTAGATACAATGTGGCATACACCATCTCAAAATATGTCATATGACATCTCAAAATAAGAAGTTCAACTACAAATATTTCTATGACATCCTATTGTACCGGTGGATCATCAAAATAGAGCCTCTTTGAAGTACTCTTTGGCTATAATGGATCTTGCATTCAAACACAAAAGTGATACCCCGAGTTAGATTAAAATTCAAAATCATATTCAACAATAATAAATAAAATTTAAACTAAAATTGAACTCTCATATACCTCCCCTCTCTGTCTCCTCCTATGGGTAGGAGACCTAATATATGTCCTAGGTAGCACAGGAATAGTGCCACCAATGATGACTCCCACCTGTATATGTTTACGAACATGAGATTGATCTACAAGTTATACTATTTAATGTTAACAACTTGGTAGCAAATATATGCTTACAAAATAACTGAATTAACATTAAAACTTACCTCTATTGAAATTTTTTCAGGGACTGTTGGTTGAGTCATTAGCGATACAAACCCTTGTCATTCTAGCTCCCTCAAACTAGGAGTGACCTACAAAAGTCAAGCAGATACTTCATATTATCATAACTTGACCATATTATATATACTTGATAGAAAAATACACACAAATAACTTTAGAAATGTACGTACCATGGGGCTATTACTCCGAATGGATATGCCTGTGACTTTATCATGATGATAGGGTCTCACGACATCATCACATGCCACTCTCTATCAAATAAACCATGTAAATTAAAAATGAGTACGCACAATTGACAAGTATACATGTATGCATAAACAAACTAAATTACTTAATTACCATTCCTTTATCAACAGCTAAGACCTACACCCACTCACATTGCCCCCCGGTGGCAACTGGTGATAACTACATCAGTATGTAAAAGATGATCATAAAAAGTAGAAAACAATGTACATATACTATTATCATAATTTAAAAGGAAACCAATGAGTACATTAAAACATATTTACCATGGAAGAGTCAAGATCAAATGATATGGCCAAAAGCATGGACCCCTCCACCTGTGCCATCTCCTCCTCTGTCATCAACTGAACATAAATGTAACACATAAAAAGACATAAGTAGGAAATTATTATAAGGAAATTCTACTAAAAATATGAACAATAAAATTTTAAAATAATGTAAAAAGTGAACGGTTTACCGTTACTATAACAGTGGGAGTCCATGGAATTGTAGGCTCCTAATGCACATCTCTATGAGATGCTTGAATGCCTCTAGTGTGCTATGTAGAGTCATCCCCATCGAAGCCAAAACTATATGTATCACTATCAGTCAGGGGACCAAGGAAAATATTCTTGCATATAACGCAAGTGTGGGCCACACAAACATGTGAGCTCGTGGAAGCACCAGAAGCATTAGGACAAGGAGGCAACAATGTTGTGCTATGTGTAACTAGTAGATCACTCAATGCACAAATGGCTCGAATAGTCTATGAGCCAACCTCAACAATAATGTCTAGATGCTACACTATGGGAGGTGGTGAAATCTTGGGAGGGGGGACATATGTGCGGGATTTCACCCATTGTGATGATGACCTATCTTGTGGAGCACCTAAACCTACACCTTGGTTCTATCTCATACTCCAATAATCCACCTTGTGACCGAGCACAAATTTAGTATATAATTTTCTAAGAAAATAAAATGGGACATCAAAATTATTGTGAGGTGGTCTATCAAAAACCATCCACCAATAGTCCCAAAATTTGTCACGTATTGCACTATTTGTGCACCATTTAATTGACAACTTGGTTTTTTTAGGGTCTACTTTTAGACTGGTTCTAGGATCCACAAAAAGATTAGCTATGTCATGTTTTGTTATATTTAGGTTCATGACTTGATCATAATCAAGCCCATCGTCAAATTGGGCGTGCATGGAATCACACCAAAGAAGTGTAGCATTATGTTGCTGTGTTAGTTTCTCCATGTTTTCAATTATTGTGTTCAATGTTGTAAACATGGGGTGCAATGTGGGGATATTGGCATATGTGGTTTCCAATCCTCTAAGTTCATTTAGATTATCTCCTATTAGATCTTCTAAATGATGAGGGTTTGTGACAGGTACATCTTGTGGAGGTGGGGGATTGTTGGGAGGTGGGTCTAGATTGTTTACGGGATCATTAGGAGGGTTTTTTGATTCCATGTCTGATATAAATGAAAAAAAGAAGATAATTACAATGAATTTTAAAAAATAATACAAAAACTCATTACTACCCTAATTTTAATATAAAAAACTATATATTTATATTTAAAAACAACAAAAACAATTAATACAATAAAAAATAGAAGCTTCACTTACCCGAGCAATTTGGGAAAAATTGGATAGGGGATATGAGACCGGATATCCGAAAGCCTAGCTACGTTCACGTTTTTGCAATGAAAAATGTTGAACGCGGCTGGGTACAATGATTTATATTCACTAGCAAATATCAGATATCTAATATTATCAAATATCTGATAATATCGGATATCCGATAATGCTTTCATGTTTGGCTTTTGGTTTGGCCAAGTGTACTGACACCCAAGTGTTTTGTGCCCCATGTGAGATAAAAAGACCTTTTCTCCTATTTATAAAATAAGAATATGCTTTATTTGTGCAAATTAGGATAAGAGGAAAGTGGGGCCTTTTTATTTAATAAAAGGGGAGGGAATTCCTTTTAATTAAATAAAGACTTAGGATAAAATGGTTAACCCATATAATATAATCAAATAAATGATAGAATTAGGATTTGATCAAGGAAATTGATTTGATTGAAAATATTGCAAAACATTGATTCATAAAATTGATAAATTGGAGAATGGGACCCAAAGTCTAGGCAACCATTTTAGGGTGCATACAGACTTGACAGTCTTTTTTGTAAATCTCTTAACCGAGTGCACACTCAAGTAGTGTTGCTAAAATCCTATAACTAGGTAGATCTAGTTGATCTAATATGTTACTCCTAATAGGGTAAGATCACCAGAAGTGATCAAAACTTGTAGCCCTAACATGCAAACCTTTTCTATCTACAGTAGTGAAGAATTTGAGGGTGTCATCCCCACCGCAGTTTTTACCTTCTAACAAGGGTTTCTGTGTTAGAAAAATACTTGTGTTATGGGACTGTTATATTGTTGATTTCATGTTTAATTTCACAAGTTGAATGGATCAATGATACATGCATTAGATACAAGTTATTTTTCAAGGTTACTACTGTTTGTTGTTGTAGATCTGAAAGGTTGATGTGTTAAAGTTTTTGTGGGCACTGATTCACCCCTCCCATCTTAGTACCCTATCTCTCCTTGTTCCAACAAATATTTCTATGCTTAATTTGATAATATATTTTAGTTTTAAAAAAAAAATTATTATTTGTCACTTTTTTGATTATCAATAATTGTCCTTTCGACGACAATGCTATATGTCCGACAACTATTCTGACCAAATTTCATCGAAAGAGAGATGAACCTTCTTTGGCATTTTAACGAGAATGCTGAACACTCAATGACAGTTTCGACCCTAAGTCGTCACAATTTGGATGGACATTGGTCGCATAGATGGAAGGTATGATTGATAATTCTTCCAAGTTGAAGTGATTATTTTGACGATGGGTTCGTCGATAATTCAACCACTATGGATGTCAAAATTTTGACACTATTTTAGTGTGTCATATAATCGATGAAAAAACTCTAACAACAGTTTTGGTCATTTGGTCGACCAATTGGTATAAAAAATTTGACTAATCCTTATTGAAAAACAAGTTAAATTTACTAGTGAGGCTTTTAGGAGGGCCATAATGGCGATCTAGGCTTTACCATAGGTAAAAACTAGCCCCAACTCATGGTACCCCCTAGGGTTAGCTAATTTTGGCCAAAAATACACTCTAGGGTCACTTTTGACCCCTCTAAAGTACCCCTAAAGTTCAAATCAGAGTTTCCACTTGATGTGATCCTTGAAAGACATCTATTTGCAAGTGGGATTAGTATAATACCCTATAAGGTTAGGTGATTCTTGCCCAAGCCCTAATTGACATGTCACCATCCACATGGACAATACAAGTGTCAAGTGACACCATAAAATACACATCACATTCACAAATGACATGTCCAATTAACAACATGAATTAAACTATAACATGCATTCAAATTATGTTTACAACAATGATCACATTACAACGATGTTTCAATCTCTTAATTAGATTAAACCTTGGCTTACTCAATTCACATGTGTTTAGCCCCGATTCTCTAAGTAATTCCATGGTTCTCTTTCCTGCACATTGAACTCAATCATTAGTAGTCCAAGGCTATAAAATCACATGCATATATATATACAATTCATAATTATAAAAATGAATCAATATGCAAAATTCAATTCCTAATTACAATTTTTCATTCAGTAATGTTTAAACATAGTATCTTCATAAATCATCATGACATATTATCCATGCTACTTCCTAACGTAGAGCATAATCCATGAAATCAAATCTAATCATGATTAAATCTTCTCATAAATTCACATATCTAAGCATGTATAACCAAAATCAACCACATATTCTAGGTTCTAATCCACATCAATGTATAGTCTCCATAATGTAATCATCATCATAAAAGATAACATCATGAGTCTCTGTCAAAATGATCAAAAGGTGTAGCAAAGCATCAAATCATAAAGTATCAAAATGCTAATGGGTCCATAATGCTATGATGGGCCCAGGTGAGGCCTCACATTTTGCATTCATCAAGTCCCCAAACTTGGCGGGATGAAGGGATATGATGTGTACAATATGTTTTTAAGGCTACAAGAGATCATGTACAGGTTGGCATTCGTGTTGGATGACTGCAATTCTATCCCAGACTGGAATAGACAATGAAAAGATAGTTTGAGTGTGAATTTTTATGTTGGCAGAGTATTTGATGGAAGACGAAGGCTTAGGGGGGTACAAGGGTGATTATTGAATGTACCCTATTAGATGGGAATGAAATTGGCACTTGTTTGTATTGATTTGGGTGATTGTCATAGTTGACAACAAGTTTGTGTTTTGAGTTTGTTAAGTTGGAATGTTAGGCCATTGTGAATTGTTGATGCCATATTCTATTATGTTAAGGGTTTAGAATGAAAAGAGAGGTTAGGATTCAATGTATACGATATTGATCCAAGGGCTAGGTCTAATCAAATGTATTGGTGAGTATATGTTGGGTTATGGGACAATCACATTAATAAGAGTTTTTCAAATTGTTTGAGGGGTTGTGTGTTAATGGTCATCAGGCATTTTCAAAGCCATGAATAGTGTGGGAATACCATAAGTATGGTAAGGAATGGAGTCTAGTGTCCTTTGTAAAAGTTAATGAGTTTCTAATGTGTAGTTTTTTGTCATAAGGGTATGAGCTCATCAAGAATACGTATGGATGTGATTAGTCCAGTTAAGATCATAATTTCATATGGTCAAGGGGAGTGTTAGGAGTGTGAAAAAATTTTGATCCTTGAGTGGTGTTTTGTGGAACTACGTTTTCATCCATTTGGGGGGTTGAGGCAACCTTGTGTAGAGGAAGGGCAAGTTTCCCTGGAGGAGAGTTGTTTTCATGTTGTTGAGTATCTCTCTTGGTAGGATTGAGGAACCTATCATATGTGATGGAACCATTGTTTCCAAGGTGAGGGATGCTCTGCATCAAATTCTTTCATCTACATCAAGTCCCTCTTTAAGGTTGACAACCTGCACCCTCTAGTTCTTGCTTTTGGTAATTTGGAGTTTTTCTTTGTCTTTGGTCAACTCCATATGAACTTTTCTTAGCATTATGTTATGGAAAAGAGGATTTGGATTACTTGTTTGTTTTTCCCCCAAATTTTAGAAATATTTTCCACATTGAGAACATCCCCTTTGGAAATCAAATTAGCAACCACAAGATGAAATGCTTTCTCCCTGACCAGAACTTTGTAAATGGCAATTGTCATCCTCTTGGTATCTTGTGGCTGATATCTATTAACATTGTATTTGTAATTTGGGTTGTCATATATCATATTTTGTGCTATTACTAATTTAAAAACTTTTCATCATGGTTGTACCTTGTTATAAGCTTCGTGTCCATGAATATGCTTAATATTGTTTGAAATTGTAGCCTCACTAAGACCTTAATAATATGTAACACTTTTTGTATAAACTCTTGATGGCACTCCTAAACCTATGGAAAACATGCTTGATGTATCTTCTTATTATTATTTTGATGCTATAATACATGTAATGATTGACATCACTTTATCATTGGTATTCATAAGACATAATATGATATCAATATGTCTCTTTGGGATTTTTATTTTAATGCTAGTACCATACAATCTCATAGTATTTTTTTGATTCCCATTGTCAATGTGATAATTCAACATGATGTGACATACTTGCATATGATTTTCACATTACTATGATAGATCTTCATTATTGCTTTGATCCAGTAGCATGAACATTGATTGAGGTTTCTCTATAGTAGACCATGATTATTGTCTTCTAGACAGTACCATATATTCTTGAGTATGCTCGGTTATGCCCTCTCAATAGCTATTGTGTTTCTGTGGCTACTTACACAGTTTTGAAACAAATTTTGAATTGTTGATCTTCCCCGCTTCTTGAGTATTTGTTGAATCTACAGGCTATTATATAAAATATAACCATATATAGTGATTATATAAAATCTAACATTAAATAGTGATGATTATCTTATGTCTAAGGTTAAACAGGGTTGGTAGTGACTGGAGATTGAGTCTAGAGAGGATTAATTATTTTATGCTTAGTACTTGTGATCTCAATGGGGAAAAAAATAAAGGAGATGCTAAAGAGATGCAAATTTTTGAATAAAAGATTTTGTGACAGCAATTGACTGTTATTATCAAGTACCATACTCCTTTTATTTCTATCAAATCTACTACTACATATTTCTTTGCAAGTAGTGTGAACTATCAATTGAACAAGTGAAATCCCTATCCTATGTTGATTTATCATTTAAGCAATAAAGCATTTACACCTTAAGCATATCAATCTCACATGACAAATTGTCATTATTATATCAAAACAAATTTATGAATCATAACTCCCAATAATCTAAAAACTGGAAATAATTGATTTTCTTAATATACTATGTACCTCTATCGATGTATATGATCACTTCAAGTTTTAGAAACACACATTGTATTTCAAGTTTATTTTTTACCTCAAATCTTTAACTTTTCTGTAACATATTTACATTTTACTTATTTTGTTCTTGTTTAAAAATCTACTTGTCAATCACCATACAACATGTGTTATAATGGGTGGTGAAAGTGTTATTTTAGATATATTATATAACAAGCTTGAAAATTTATAAACCCTATAAAATAGAGTATATAATTGTCATATCAAGTTGATGAAAATAGGTGCCTCGAGATACATGGATATTAAATCATGTTTAATGTGGAAAGTACTAGTATACATGGTATGATTATTATTCAAAGGGTACTAGCTCAATTGAAGAGCACTTGCTTTATAAGGAGGATAGTGGTTCGATTCCATCATGCCCTAATATGACTAAATATATGACTAAATTAATGACTAAATATATGACTAAATTAAGGACTAAATATATGATTAAATAAACAACCGAATAAATGACCAAATAATTGACCAAATAAATGACCAAATAAAAGACCAAATAAATGACCAAATAAATGACCAAATAAATGACTAAATAAACAACCAAATAAATGATCAAATAAATGACCAAATAAATGACCAAATTAATGACCAAATAAACAACTAAATAAATGACCAAATCAATGACTAAAATAGTTTAGTCATAAATTTGGTCGTGAGATAAATGAGCGAAAATAAAATAATAATGGTCACATGGCCAAAATTAATCATTTATCTACAATTTTTAGTAGTTTATTTAGTCATATATTGTTGTTTTTGTACTAGTGAATTATTGACATAAGATATGATAATTGGATATCTACTTGTTTACAAGAAGAACCTATTGGAAATTGAGAGAAGTATATTTGAGGATTTGTATGGTAAACTAGAGATCATAAAATAGCTTGCACAAAAAGAAGATGAAGAAATTAGGAATCAAGCAATTGATGACGTTTCATGTAGTTTATGTACAGGAGAGAGAGAGAGAGAGAGAAAATATTTGAGGAACTCAAACGTTTACTAAGAACAAAAGCTAGACTTGTGAAAATTATGGGTACAAAGTATGATGAAGTTATTGAAGATACTCAGAGGGAAATAGATTAGATACTTATGATAAATATTCCTAAGAAAACTTCACCTCCTAATACTACCAAGACCACACCTACAGGAATTAGAGAGAGCTCTAAGTCAGCTGAGGCTAATGTGGAGAAAAGAGAAGTAAGTATTGACAAGAAACCATATTTCTTTGTTGTCGGTGTGCCTGTGACTCTTGACACTTCACTTGATGAGAATGATCCATTTGAAAGAAACTTGGATAATATAGTGGTAGAAGAAGAAGAAATATAGGAAGAGGAAGGGTAGAGAGAGGAATAGCAGAAAGAAGAAATAAAATAGAGAGAAGAGATAGACACAAAAAAAGGAGAATAAGAAAGAGATGAAGTTAAACAAGAAACTGATACTTCTACCACTCTATTGTTAGAAAGTATGGATAATTTTTTAATAACAAATGTAGACAACATGGATGAGGATGAACTTATGAGACTATCCATCATGGCGTTCAAAAAGGTAAAAGAAAGATCTGAGCAGAAAGGAGATAAAAAGGCTAAGGTAATTACTAGGGAAGTTGATACAGTGAATAAACTACTCCCAGTACCTATTTCTTTTTAAAGAAAAGATGATGCAAAGAACATGAATATGAAAACTAGATAACTTTGATCGTCACTATCATTTCCTAGTGAAGATCACATAAGAGATGGAAAAGAAAAGATATCTAGAAAATAAGTTGAAATAATTATGCAAGTCTATTTCATGGGACTTGGGTATTCTGAGATCAACTACATCAAAGGCCAAAAGTCATGTCACAAATGAAAGGTAGTTATACAGCTATTGTATTAACCCTATTAGACACATTCAAAACATTGAAGATATTGTGGCTAAGGATAGGGCTACTCTGGATAACATGATGGACAATTGTGAGACCTCCTCATAAACTGTAATGGAGATCGAAAAAAAAGCATCAAATATCTTAGATAAGATGAATGTATTGGATATAGAGAGAGGGAGAATAATCAAAATATTTGGTTTTCTGAAGAGTCTACCACTCCTTAGTTATCAATTCTTGAGGTACATCTTTTTGAAATGGAGAAGATTGGGGAATCAATGACCACTGCCCATAGAATTGAAAGTAGTAGAGACTTCATCTTATACTTTGAATGGACTGATACATGTCAGTACATTTTTCATAGAATCATGGGATAATGAAGTGAAGACCTTGGAATATTCTTCCAAGATGTTCTAAAACTAGGGAAAAAGCACTAACTTCTACACTTTTTATAAATTTTGCAATTTTGGGTACACCTTTGCCATTAATGTCAAAGGGGGAGAAGAGAAGATGAAAAATGAGAGAAGAAAATTGTAAAAAATAAAATAAAATGTATATATAAAAAATAAAAATAAAAAGATAATAGGGGAGAAGAGAAGAGAAAAGAAGAAGAGTACAATTAGTGTTTTTTGGGACACTTAGTCATTTTTCGCTAAATGTTTCCATCAATGCCAATGGGAGAGATTGTTGGAAAGTGATGTTTTTAGAGTGATATGGAGCACTTGAAGGTTCTCATTTATGGAAACACGTCTGATATGGTGATTGCTTGGAGTTAAGTATAGTTTTGGAGACGCAGTCTTGAAAATCACTATTTTGGACATCGAAGATAGTATATTATAGACGATGAATTGCGATCTTAAAGGAAGAAATTTTGGGATATGTATGACCTTCAATTAATGTCTCTTGTGTTTTGGTATTGTTATCAATGAGGTACATTGATTTGAAGACATGTGAAGACAAAGGAATAGTGCAACATAGCATATGAATAGTCATGATGATTAAGGGAGTATAAGATGGAATCCAAATGTGCTAAGATCTAGATTAATATTATGGATTACCTACACTTTGGTAATAAAAGTCTGCCTACTTAGTATTTACTCTTTGCATTATTATTTATTCTATTTTGTATTGTATTTGAGAGCCAACTGAATGATACACACACACACACACACACACACACACACACACACACACACACACACACACAGATATATATATATATATATATATATATATATATATATATATATATATATATATATATATATATATATATATATATATATATATATATATATATATATATATATATATATATTTGTTAAAGGAGGGGGTATAGGAAGGGCCATGTTCCCCGAGTATATGTATATGTATATGTGTGTGTGTGTGAAGAACTTTTTGTAAAGTGAAGATGTAATAGTAAAATAGAGATGTTAGAGATAATTGATCGAAGATGTGAGATCAGAGGTTGACAAATTTTATTTAGAACTACAAATAGAACTATCAAAGCATATCAGATGCTTTTTTATGTTCATCATTGAGAATAATTTGTAACAAAAGTATTGGCTGTAAGAGCTGTAAGCTGAGTACACTCCTAATAGGGTTTTGTATACCTTTAACAGGGTTGATATTCCTTTAATAAGGAAATGTAATATGTAATACTCAGCTCCTAACAGGCCTAGGTCTTCTAATAGGGACATTATACTTTAGTGCATTCTTGTGGGTACCATCCCCACCGAGGTTTTCCCTTGGCCAAGGTTTCCTTGAGAAAAAAAAAAATGTGTTATGAGTTATGTGTTATTTTCTTTTGTACTTTTCATTTCTGCAATCTTATGGTTTATTTGGAATTAGTTTAAGTTCAATTTAAACTGTTCTAATACCGATTCACCCCCCCTCTCAGTAATTACTCAATCCTGACACTATGATAGATGGAACAAGATATAAATTAGAAACAAGATTAGAATAAAATGAAGAAAACAACTAGAATGATTAAGAAAGATATAAGATGCATAAGAATTGAGAAGCACTGAGAAGAATTCAGCCTTGAAGATCATTGAAAGAAAAATTAGCCTAAAATGAGGAGTGATGCCTCATTTTATTAGAAAAAATGAAAAGAATTAGACGTTGGAGACTAAGAGGAAAAATAATAAATGAGTGGATAGGATTAAGAGGCAAAAGGATGTTAGGTAGGGTTTGAAAAGGTGAAGTGGCAAAAGATGCAAAAGTCTAACTTCACTTTTAGAGGGAAAGAGAAATTTAAAAATGATTGGTGGAGAAAAAAGATGGAGAGGTGGCTACCTTGGAAAAGGTGATTGTGGACATGATTAATGGTAATCCTCCTTTTAATTAAGATTAGAGGAATTTTAGAAAAATGTAAGAATAGGAAAAAGGGAAAAGGAATTAAATTAAAATAAATTTAATTTAATCATAGTTCAGAAGAACTTTAGGCTAGTGGATGAATAAAATAAATAAAATTTATTTTATAAAAGGAAATGGAGGGATAATATATTAAAGTTAATTTAATATATTATAGTATTCAAATAAAATTTAAAATACAAAGGGAAAATGAATTTATTTAATTAAAGTAAATTTAATTAAATAAATAGAAGAATATAATGATTATAGTCAACTAATAAAATTAACCATAATGTTAAGGGAAAATATTAATAAAAATTAACATTAGTATGAATGGACAATTTTAGGTGTCTACATTTTGCCCCTCTTTGACGTGGTGTTGAAATCGACATCACGTCAAAGAAGAAGAAAACAAGATGTCCCAAGAGTCATGCCTAAGCGACGATTGGAAGAGGATGAGGATGGTTCCCCCTCAAGAAAATTAAGCAAAAAATTAATTTTGACAATTTTCTTGAAAATGAAGCGTGAGTATAGCGAAAGTGGAGAAAAGAGAAAATTTGTATGCTTTGGGGGGGTCAAGGAGTGTGTTAGAGTGACAAAGACGACTAGGATAGAAGAGGAAAAGTAAATATAAGAAGGCTTACAATGAAAAATGAACCTAAATGCATAGATTATTATTATGTCTACATGGGAGAGAATATCCTATTTTGATATTATTCTTGACATTATGCACCAAGGTATGAGGAACCAAGATGACCATGTACCAAGTACGTGATCAAAAAGGTAAAATACAACTATATGTCTTATGACACCATGATATGGAAGACCGTGACGCCCTTATGATAATAGGATACAAAGACCGTGATAGATGAAAAAAATACTAACACATACAAGAAAAAAGAAAGTATGCACAACAAACCAAAACCAAACCAACATATTGCCCCTAGTCAAGCGAAAAACCAATTGATTGATTGATCGATTGACTAATTGAGTGATTGTGAGGAAAGGGCCTCAAGGATTAGGAAGGATACATCCCATGACGATGATTAGATTGGAAATTAATCGAGTGATTATCAACAAATTTGGTTTAAGATGATGGCTTGATGAAAGACTAGCGTGCTAGACTATAAGATTGGATTGCATGGATTAGTATTGATTGCACGTGATTGGATTGACTTGAGATATTTTTGGATTGTAGGGATTTATTTTTATTTTATTTTTTTCATTTATTTGGATGAGAGGATTCGATAGAATGAGTTTGGATAAGATGAGATTGTAAAGCATGGAAGGGGAATAAAGTGATTTGATTAGAAGATAAATTGATTTGATAGAATAGATGGTTTGAATAAGATGAAAGAATGATTAAGGGATTGGATAGGATGGGATAGAAAAAATGATAATTCGATTGGGACCAATGACAAGGGATAACCAAGGAATGATAGAGGATGAAAGGATGGATAATAAAAATGTATAGGATGGGAGAATGGTGATAGGAGATGGAGATGATGGGGAGGGATGTGATACGGTGTGGAGGATGAAGGATGGAGCGATGGTGGATAAAGGAAGTATGAAGTGGAAGGATAATGTGGAAAGGATATTTATGGAGGAAGTGAAGGCTTGTATTTGTTCAAAGAATGCGTTGATGTTTTAGTGCCTCTAGATTTCAAGAAAAAGAAAGGACATGAAAGTGAAATAGATTTGGATAAAGGATATGAGATGGAGGGTATGAATAGGATAGGGGATAATCATATGGAGGATATAGATGAAATTGGGTAATAGATAATGGATGGAGGAAATGTATAGGATAATCAAGATCAAGGACATGGGAAGGTGTACATGGACTCATATAGTAATATGAATGATGGATTAAGGAAATGAATATGATGAGGACTATGAGATGGAGGATAGGGATGTCAAAATCAAATATGTGAAAATAGATTAAATTATGTAGGAATATGGATGGATAAGGAGTAAGGTTTATGAAAGGTAGATGTGGATAGAGGGGATGTATAGGATAGTCAAGATTA